>CAJQUW010010513.1:0-69301 GCA_907163375.1 Prostheceraeus crozeri
AGCTATATGTAAAAAATGTTTTACTCGTTGTGAATGAGTGATGATCTTTTCATGAAGTGTATTCTGTACTTGTGAATTTTGACTGATGTTGAATAAACTTACAGTGGAACATGATTGTTATTTCTGTATGATTCATGGTGGAAGTCATTGAAGCAATATAAAAAATCTATAGTCACAACGTTTATGATGACGCATCGTACACTAAGTAACGAGGTATGTGTTTTGACACTTGATCAACAAGGATTCGATGGATTTTTACAAGATTGGAAACTTACATTTAAAATGAAGATGAATGATATGAAAGTAGTGGTAACTGAAAGCCCTCCTCTCTTCAAAAGATTGATGGAAAGTTTACAACCTCAAGATGTAAAGGGTAGACTCGTTGCTTATATAGAGTTGAAAGATTTGCAAAAACCACTTCGTTTTGGATCTTATTGCACAGAATGGATTGCTCTTACTGATCAATTTTATGCACGTCATATGGAGAAAATTATGGAGAGAATAGTCGAGACGATGGAAGGAAAGGCGTGCGTTGTCAAACATATCATGATTCAATTGAGTGTGTTTACATCCACGATTTTGTTTGATGGTCGTCATGTTGTGTAGATCCAATAAAGATTTCTTTTCACTGAGTATTTTGTATGGTGTATAGAGCAAAATTTAGTCATTGCGCTTTTGTTAGATAAATTGTAATCTTCCTTTCCTTGTTTATCGGTGTGGTGTACGTGTAGATTTAACAACCGCAGTGCAGCGAATCAAGTGAGTTGTATTTTCAAAACAGGTCAAAATTTTCTTAAGATTTAGCGTCTCACCGTCTGTTCAAACAAAGCCACACTGAGTCATGACGGTCGATAGAACATAAATTGTAAACGATTTTTCGCATGCTAGGACTTAAATTTATACACACTACTAAACAAATTAAAGAGTAAATACATCACTGTATGAAATTTTTCCGGATAAATCCAAAAGGCTAAATAGAGTAGTCAAAAAATTATCAATGGATATATTACATCGCCAATCACGGTCGATACACTACCGCGAGAAACTTGTTTTCTTACACATGTCAAGTCAATTTTCGAAGATAAGTCCAAAATTGAAGCACTGGTGGGAAAAAGGAAACAATTTACATGGATTCAAAAGAGGTTAGCAAAGAGCAATAGGCCTGTGTCTTACGAAATTAGTCAGGTAAGGCTAAGAAATACTAGACACACGCAAAAATTCTCTTCGAGCAAACATATTTTACGAATATCGTCGTCTTCAACAAACCATCGCCAGATTTAAGATAGCACCTTCACGCCACTAGACCATCTTTGCCAGCTTGCACCTCCTGTATCAATCCTTTCTTCCACGATACCTCTCGGGGAGGCAACTATCACAAATCAATACTAAATTCCCCAATTTCAAAATTCCTTTTTTCTTTGCACCACTTCTTGCTTCTCTTGCAATGATGTCAAAGTATTCCCAAAGATAATTTCCATAATTCCATTGTCTTTGAGTATTCCTTCTTCCATCGTCGCCAGAACTCATGGGCAAGAGCCATCACTGATTTCCATCGTACTTGTTCGGGGATCAGAAATCATCTGCGTGAAAAGATTTCGACGGATTTTTCTATTCACCAGTAAAATATGATTTGGAGTCAAACAATCTTGTGTCACTCGGTATCATCTGCAAGCTTGTTTAAAGGACGATCATTGATAATTTTCTCGATTTTCGCACATTAGCGTATGTAAGGAGTCGTCGGACACGATTCGATCACGAATTTGAGATGTCAAGATGAGCTTTACAGACCTCACCAATTCTCTCCCTATACACCTCTTTGATGAGGAGCCACAGAGGATTGAAATTCCATCGAACCATCTTCTCGCTCATTTTTCTTTGGAATTCGATTATGCTGTAGTCTCTTTAGACCTTCAATGACCTCAACAACGTCAACACTCGAAAGTTGGTTGCCATTATCGCTTCTCAATCCCTTGGAGGGGGCCTCTTTGGCTATGAAACGAAGTAGAGAATTTATAAAGCTGTCCGTAGACAAGTCTTGCGCAATCTCCAGGTGTATCGAACGAGTTTTTGAGGGACATGTGAGAACAATACTCCATACTCTTATATGACGTACCTGTTGACCGTGTTCTTTCATCCTTCCGTACAAATAACGGTTCCGAACAGATCTACACCAGTGCATTCGATAAGGGTAGGAAGCTTCATTCATTTTTACTCTTGATTCTGGTAATGATGCTCATCAATTGACTACCAGGGCGCTGATTGTACCTTCTACAAGTCTGACATTTATACAATACACGGACGGACAGATGAAACACCATGAATAATCCATAGTCTCAGCAAACTAAGATGTGCTGACGTCCACAACATGTTTTAGGGGGGGCCAATATCATTTGATGGATTTTGTTGAGTCCGGTAGGCTTGACTGCTGGGGGGAAAAAAAAAAAAGAGACGTCCACCAACGCAATAAACACATCGTTTTTCTGTAAAAAACAGGCTTCAGCTTTTCTCAAAGGAGTCTAGAAAAATCGATTGATCATCATAACTTCGGTCTCTTTGAACATTTTTCTCACTAACCATCAGGATACTGTCATGCAGTTCATCAACACTTATTTCTTTACTCCGAGGTAAACGCTCAGCACGAAATTCCCTTAGAAGCTCTTAACAACCAAGCCACGACACCGAATCAGTCTAATCCAGGACGAAAACCGATGGAACAATTCGCTCCAAAACACATTAGTATGCACTTCAGTCGTAAAAAACTCTTTGAATCCTCCTCAAAACCCGTCCATCGTCCATCTGATAATGGTTCGTAATCGATATATGACATCAGCCAAATAGTCAATAGAATCCCATAAGACTCTTCTCACTACCGGACCACTGAGGTCCCACCAACGTGTCCGGTGAAAAAGGGTTGAACAAGATGATTAGATTCTTATCTAACTGACTGGTGCTTTACCACTTCATAGAGTCAGAGCTATTTATTAGACATGAGTCAGCAATGTGGTTGAATGTATTCCTAAGCCGAAGAAATGGTCATGATGTGTACATTCGTAATGGTGAGGATGTTAACTTACAAACTCTGACAATGGTTTTGGACTTTTATTTCATACTTAACCTATCTTGCAACAGTGAAAATGCTTGTCACTTTATTTTATACTTTACCTATTAATTGCTTAAAGTCCATCATCTATGGGGATAGGGTTACCTACGATTGGATTTTAGGGATTTAGGGATTCAAGGGTTTTATAATAGCACAATGTGAATGTTAACCGTTAGTGTAATAGTTACATTTATTAACTTACACCATTTGTGAATGACATTATTCCTAACATTTTAAGAAACAACAACTTTATCTCTAACTTTACGAACAGTGACATGGTTATAACTTTATTTCTAACTTTACAAAACATCAACTTTATTTCTCTTTACAAACGCAACTTTATTTCTAACTTTACAGACCGTGAAATGATTGTGACTTCATTTTATATTTCACCCTATCTTACAAACAGTGACTATGCTTAGGACATTATTACAAAGTCAGTCCCACCTATTTGAACCGCAACTTTATGTGAAAGGAAAACGGACACAGTATGTAAAATGATATGTTATTCAATCAATCACAGCGATTTTCATAGCACCGCACATAGGTCCCATATGATGGTAGCAGAAAACAAAGTTTTTATGGCTCACATCACCGGAGAAAACAAAGTCACTCATGTACAGGGACAAAACAAAGTCAGGAAAACCAGTTGATATGCAAATCAAGATATGAAGTGATCAGAGGTTGGACGCATGTTACAAGAGACTCACTCACAGCACCCCATAGAAAACGCCATGGAGTGAAAAAACAAACCATCAACCGCAACAAAGAGGAAGCATTCATCATCATACATCGCCGGATGGAGGAAGAGAAAGTTTCTGTCTCTTGGGTGAAGGTAGATGAGTGTCTGGATGGCCGTACGGTAGTGAGTGGTTAGGACTCATCCAGCAATCGCTTGTCTTCCCAAGCTGAGAGACCTCGCCTCCTAAACCTCGTTGTTCTGACTTGATGCGACTGTGATTTTAAAATGGTCATTTCTACTTTCTTTAATTTTAAGTGAATCTAAGGCATCTTGATAGTCCCTATGTGTAATTTTTCTAACGATTGACTTCGAGATGCCTTTCGCCCGTTTTATAGAAAGCTCTGAGGATTTTAGCTTCATGGAGTACATCTTGGGACGAAGCAAGATCATCTCCTCTATCTGTTTGCCGGCACACTCATCCTTGAAGCAGCCAAGCTTCGCTTTATTTGAGTTAGAGTAAAGCGGATGGTCAGTGGGATAGTTGGAACTATCAAAAAAAAACCCGTTTTGTTTTTGTTGGGTGCTAAATATTTTAAAATGTCTTTCTGCTTGACTTGGCTAGTGGTTGTCAAAGCTAGGAAGAAGCTGTCTGTTTTGCCTCCTACTAATTCCACATGTTGGATCAATGGACAAGTTTTAAAGGTGTGGTAAAACACTTGTACATTTCTAACTTGGAGTGATCCAAGACGCTTGACCGACATAAATGGGCTTGCAAAGTTCTACTTTTTTTTTTTTGGATTTTAACATTTTAAAACCAGTGATGTCTTCGGAAATGACATCATGGTGACAAAACAGCGGTGAGCGGCACAACTTGATACTCGTTTCCGGTTATTTTATATATAATCAGCGGGGGTCGACGGCCCCCCCCCCACGCCCCCCCCCCCGGAGGGTGTTGGGGAGTAAGGGGCGGTAAGGGTTTGATTCTACAGTGAGTATAATTTAATCAGTCACGATACGATAGACCATGCACTTTCTTACATCCTCCAGGTTTTACCAAATGGGGCATTATTCTTAAATTTAAGAAGTCCTTTTCGAAAGGATTCTTGGATTCAGCCCGTTTCTTACTATTAAATTCTATATACGGTTTTAGAAAGGGCTTCTGCCTAAAGTGGATAGCGCGATGGATTTTGTCAAGTTGCATCCCCATACCTAGATAGAATTTGAGGATGGAATAGTGCACGACATACATAATGCTGATTGTTCAATTGGGTGAGCAACAACTTCTAGTGGGTTTATATTTTAAGTCATTTTCCTCCTCATATTGCTTATTGTGTTCTTCCATAAAGGGAGAAAAAACAACATGTCTGGACTGACTATGCCAGATTCGGGTGCGAGAGGAAAAATCAACTGTCCTATTCTTAATACATTCTGGATAGATGAGGTCGACTTCAAATAAATAACCTATGTCGGCCTCATTCCCAGTGTCATCATGAAACCCTTGTGCTGGATTGGAGAAGTGTTCAATGTCATGGGGCTCTACCCATTGGAAGTCAGACTGTGGCAAAGGCTTGGATAATGCACCCCCATATAAATTATTTTGGTCTATGTACATTAAATGCGTGGTCGATCCTATGTCTTGGGTGCTGTTGACAACATGCTTGTTAACAAGTGTAGCACCCCTAATACCACGTTCAAATAACGTGTACATTCTGCAATCTTGCAGTAAATGTATTCTCTTTTTCGTCATCTTGAAGGCTGACTGATAGGACAGACCCGGCAGACTAACAAAATGGACGCGGTCTAAGGGTCCTGTTCTAATGTGACTTTCCTAAATGTCTCAGACACGTCAGCCAACAGATAGACGTCTAATTTTAAGTAGGCAAGCATGTAGTCACGAAAAGTGCGGACACCTAAATTCTAACCATGCTTGCTCTGCATGCCTATAATCATCCAGCGAACAGTCCTCACCCGTCAGATCATTTTTAAATTTATCGATGGACGGAAGGCATGTTTCTTTCAATGTGTCCATTGAACTAAGATAACTATAAGGAAACACCCTTCTCCGTCGCATGAGACTGTCACTCATGTTGGGATAGTCTTTCTTTAATGTTGAGTGAGGGGAAGTGTTTCTAAATTATTAGCCAACGCGGCTGAGGAAGAAGACATAAAATTGAAAGCTATCTAGAAACTTCATGTCAATCAAGACAGGCTTCCCCTCCTTCGTCTAATCGACCTGTACTTTGGCAGTGATGCACATAAATTTTTCCTTACTTTGTGCAATCACTTTGGATGACCAGGATTTCATTTTACCGAATCCATCGCGAATGGTTGCGTGTGGCGCATGAATGCCCCTTCCAATTCATTCCATTCATCATTTCGTCTCCGTGATAGAGACAGTTCTTAAAAGAACTTATGGTTCATTCTTGCATGTATGACCAACCATCGGGAGACAAGTGTAATGGAGATTTTATGAGGTAACCTGTGGCAGATAGCTAGATGTCGCCCTGGCGGTCAGAGTATAACGTTGAGACGAAACGCAACCACCTGGAAACATGACGCAGAGAGGTTTCATAAGGATTACCATTGCGAACGTCCCGTGCAGTACTCATCGCTACGGACTTCACCGCTGTCTCGAAAGAACGCCCACCAACAGGAAGTATGACACCGAAAATCTCCGTGACTTGCACCGTCAATGACTTGATAGCCAGACATGAAAACCGGTGGAGTTATTTACAAGAGGTTGGCAGACTTTGATCAGCTTGATAGCAAGCCGTGATTCACAAGCGTTTTGCAATGGAGGAATGTTTAGATGCCACCCATGACAAGATAGCTAAGACTCAAACCATTGGCGTTCAAAGTGCTACGTTGAGAACTGTGTCAAATGCCCAACATGAGTTGCCCCAGAGGTTTCGGTCTAAAATATGACACACTCCCTTGCCACACTTATCACTACGGCATCATCCACCGTCCCGAAGGAACACCCTGTCAGTGAAGTATTACAGCAAAACTCTCCGTGTCATGCTCGCTTTCAGTGAAAAGCCGCTTGTATCATGAGAAGATGGCTCGTACACACTTAACCATGCCTTCATTGACTTCAGCAGGGCCGAAACCCCCTGAAAACCTCCAAAACTAGTGCATTTAAATTTTTCAACTTTTCAGCACTACTTATGAAATTTTATAAGTAGTCTGTCAATATAGGTCTGATCAACACCGATCGAATCTTTTTTGAATCAAATCAAAAAGACTTGTAGAAGCAAAGTTAGAAGCCTTTAAAGTTTTGGAGTCTTTTATGGCCTGGAGACAAAAGCCATCTCCTGGCTAACCTTTAAATCTGACACCCTAGCTGACATCAGCCATGAAATTTTCTAAGTCGGAAACCTGATTTTTGGAGATTTCCAATGCTATCATCGGAGCTCCGGAGTTCACCTACCCCAACCCAGTCGGGAGGAGAACTGATTTCCACAAGCAGAGACTCCACTTATATAGTTTGTGGCGATCAGCTGATGACGTAATATCCATCATCCAAATCTTTTAACACGTCTATCTCCGGTTCTAGTGCTCCGATTGACTTCAAATTTTGACAATCACGTTTTCTTGCTCTCATCTTTCATTTAAGACATCCCTCGACTCTCTACGATTACCAGAAGCCGAGCTGAAAAAACTCAGTCGTTTTTTCAAAAGTTCCAAAATCTTGGAAAATGTGCAAAAACTCAATTTTCAACAGGCTCTCATTTGGAAACGAAACCTTCCACGCATCTGAAAAGATAGGATCCTAGAGAACAAAGTGCGGTCTTGCCCCTAAAAGAAACCCGAGCTCTTCATTCACTTCCAATCCTCCGCTATTCATCGCCAAAGGTGGCTACAATTTAACATCTTCACGAAAAAAAATCCCGTGTGGAGACCCAGTGTGAAGAAAATTTCCGACTTTTTCTCTCCGATTTACTTGAAACTCACCCTCTAGATGCAGAATGGCACACTGACTCCAAATCTGGTCTCTGCTTTCCCGTCCGAGGCTTTGTTCACCCGTTAGAGCCACTTTCGTAAAAATTCTAACTCAGTCGTTTTTTCGCCAATTTCCAAACTTTTCAATGACGTCTCACATCTAAACAGAGGCAGATATGAACAAGCCGTGTCTTCCACTGTATTTTTCTTACTCTTAGCTTTCAAATGAGCTATTGCACGACTTTCTACGATCTCTAGAACCAAAGTTGGAAGTCTCGTCCAGAGGGGAGGGGGTCAGAATTTTTTCTCTCCGATTTCGACAACCTCCCTAACCCAAAATTTCACTTAGATTCCTAATCTGGCCTCAGTTTTTCCATCCGAGCACTCCTTCATGCCGAATTCCGACCTTTCTCATCCCAAAACGACCAAAACCCGCCTTTTTCTAACTCTGGCGTTTTCAGAGATTCCTACCCTTGCCTCACAGGAAAACTTCTCCTTCCTTCCTTCCTCCTTCCTCTTGGTGGTTCAAATCACCAAGACGCGCAGCTATTTTCCGTCTGTTAAAAAAAAAAAAATTATCACCCAAAATTTCACGTAAACTCCGAATCTGAACTCCAATTTCCCATCCGAACCCTCCTTCATGCCGAATTCCGAATCACAAAGATGACGAACTATGTAAATTGAGACGAGAATAGACCACCTAAAGTGAATGCGAGAAAGGAAGAAAGAAGATATGGCTTACATGATGAAAGCAGTGAAAGTGAAAGCGGAGATGAAAATGAAGTAAGAAATGAAATCAACGGCTTATTAAAGAAAATTCATATCATCGAAATAGAAACAAAGAAAAACACGGAATTTAGACAGCAGCAACAACAAAATCAACAAATCTAGCAGTCAGAACATCAACGAGAAACGCAAGAACAACATCAAGCTCAACAAAAACATCGGCAATCAAGATTCAATAACAGAGTCACTTCATGTTTCTACTGCAACAGAAGAGTCTACCACATGCGAAACTGCTATCGTGCGCCATGGAATCGTCAAAGAAATTATAATCGAAGCAGATACAGAGATAATAGCAGCAGAAGATATGATAACGACAGACAAAGAAACGAAAATCATCGAGAATTTAGAAATCAGTACAGATGTGAAAATGAGGAGAAATCGAGAAAACAGAAGATACGATCTTGATAGAGAGAGAAGAGTACAAGAAGACAGATTTAGAGTGTCAAGAATGGAAGATGAAAATGGACGCAGCTATTACACACAAACACGCGTGCATCACACAAGCACTAGACAACACTCACCTTTAAGACCTTATTTTTGGCGCTTCATTTGAAGGACAGGGCGAAAAACAAGAAAGCGATGCATTAAAAATCAGTTATATACGTAGATATAAACGGTTTAAATGATAATAAAGTCAATGATACTGATATGATCAGGGACATGGATGCGGACATAATCTGTTTCCCGGAAACACATTTGAAGGAGGAAGATAGATTTCCCATAATAAATAGATATTCAGGTCGACATACCATGTGAAAGAAATCATTGAAAACAGGTAAGAAACATCAAAGGCGTTATCAGTATACATAAAGGACAACTTGGATAACCTAGAATTTGAAAATGTCGTGAATGAAAAAGGAACACTGATAATTACTAAAATTACAAGTAAAAAATACGAATTCTTTCGAGATATATATTTAATAGCATGCTGTAGAAGCAACAGGGAATCAAAGTATAAAGATAAAGATTTTTACCAAAACATCAAAAATCATATTCTTGAACACAAAATGTAGAAACACAATAATACTTGGAGATTTAAATGGCAGAATTGGTACTGAAAGCGACAACAGGTATGGCTCACCAAATTAGAAAAGCAGAAGATAAAGCACTTAATAACTAGGGCCATGAGATACTAACTTTTTGTAATGAGACTAACTTGATTATTGCAAACGGAAAATTTGAGAATAGCGATTGTTTAGTAAAGTGTGCATTTCACTTTATTCAAAATGGTATTGTAAAAAAATCCATGATTGATTACTTGATCATATCAGAATCCATACTAAGTTTTATTAAAACGAATTTGAAATTGTTAATCCGTTTTGCATACTGATCATTCACAGATAAAAATACTACTCGACAAGGAATCGAGGATATCGAATCCAACGTTTCAAAATATGCGAATATTTCCTTACAAATGGACGAAAAAAACAGTCTAAAATTTGATCAAAAAATGTTTAATATAAAATGCTCAGAATTGTCAAATGAGTTAATAATCAATCCTAGAAAATACGAGTGATGATATATAGGGAATTGATAACAATTAGAAATTGCGCAAATAATTCTAAAAAAATAATTCATAGATCAAAATATTCTAAAGATATAACAGAATTGAGGAAAATTTACAGGAAAGATGTTGCAATGTATAAAAAAGACAAATCTAATGAAAGTTTACGAAAACTTATGTATTCAAAAAAAATTGCAAAAAGAAATAAGAAAAGAAAAGCGAAAAATGAAAAATGATAATTTAGAAAAATTGATAATTGCAAAAGAAAATAATGATCATGAGACATACTGGCATTTGATAAACAACAAGAAGAAAAAATTCATCACAAGTAATTTAAGCTCAGCTAATTTCTGAAACAAATTTAAGAATGCCGAAATACCTTTGCAGCGCATGACAAGTAAGGCAGCAATCGAACTGACATCTACAATTTCAAATGAAATTTTACATAAAGAAATAAACAATGAATGAAATAAAAACGGCAAATCAAGTGGACCAGATGAGCTTGCATCAGAAATGCTTAAAGAATCAGAGAACACTTTACCTATACTGCTGCTACTATTCAACCAATTACTAAATATTGAAGATGAAATCCCATTTGCTGAAAGTTGGATAGTATTTGTATACAAAAAAAGGAGATAAGAACGTTACATCTAGCTATCGTTCTATAAACGTAAGTTCAAATGTCGAAAAATTGTTGACAAAAATTTTGAATGACAGATTAAATCAATGGCTAAAAGAAAATTATGTCATTCATCTAAGTCAAACAGGATTTCAAAAGGGAAGGTCAACAATGAACAATATTTGTATAATAAAAGAAATATTGCAAATTTACAAAAATAGTAAACACTCCTTGTATGTAAGTCTCATAGATTTATCAAAGGCGTTTGATTCGATTCCCAAAACAATACTTCTAGAGAAAACTGCATTCATTGCTTTCAAATAGTAATTTTCTCCACCTTCTGAAAGATTAATTACGGATAAAAGATATAAGATATTGTATACGATGGTGTTGAATCTGAAGCATTTAATCTACAAAAGGGTCTACCCCAAGGAGATAGTTTATCACCAACCCTATGTTCTATATTCATGAACTCTTTGGCGAAAGAAATTTGCACAAATATTGAAGCCACAAATGCCGCGACAATTGGCAGTATTCACATATCATGTCTGATATATGCAGATGACATTCTCCTAATGAGTAATGACAAAGCTGGCTTGCTCAAGCAAATAGAGGTAGTCGACAATTTTTGCAACGTCAATGGTCTTAAATTAATTACGACAAAACGAAAATTATGATTCATAATGTTGCATCTGAAAAATGATTACTTAGATACAAACTTAAACAATTATGCAAAGCAAATCGAAATAGTCAAAGAATATAAATACTTAGGATTTTGGATATCAAATAATACTAAAAAAACATTTACTTTCACTAACTAAAAAAGGAAATCAATCAGCCTACCTAACCACCAAGAAATTAAAAGAACTTGGAGAAGTTAATAGAACAATTGTAAGGAATACCTTTGAAATGCTAGCTTTATCAAAAATGATGTACAGTGGAGAATTTTGCTTTCATAACAAATTGTCTGAATTAAATAAAATACAGTTTCAATTCTATAAACGTTTCTATCATTTGTCAGCTACAACTGCAAACTACCGTTTGATAGGTGAGTTTGGATTACTCCCTCTAGGATATTATTTCTATAAAGCAGCAATTAATTTTTGGATTAGAATTCTTTTTAGTCAGAATAAATGTATTATGAAAATTTGCTTTGATCATATTTCACTCAGTTCGAATAGCAATAACTACTTATATACATGGTCTTAGAGAATAAGAGGATTTATCAAACGATTAAATCTATCACATCTTGAAGAAAATATAATCAACTTAAATTTAATTATTGGACAATGTAAAAAATATAATTAAAACTAGATTGACTGATTGAACATTTTAGAACTGAATGGAGAAATGACGCCAAAAGAAGTCGCACTGGAACCGATTATTTGGAATCAGCACAATTTGATTGCTCAATAAAACATTATCTGACCCTAAATTTAGCACAAAAAGATATAGCACCATTGTTAAAAATGATGTGTGGAAATCATAATTTAGCGGTAAGAACAGGAAGTTACAGAAATAGATAAGAATATGAAGAAAGAATATGCAGTTTGTGCAATGATAGAACAATAGAAACTGTATTTCATTTTATTTGTGAATCTTCAGTGCATAATGATATCAGATTGCGTTACATACCATTTCTTATTGATGTTTGGAAGCAAAATTTCTATGGCTTGTTAGGCCTCAGCCACACTGCGAGCTTTTCCAAGCGTTTCCGAGCAAAGCGTTTTGCGGCAAATATAAAATCATCATTGCAGCAGTTGTAGACTGCCACACTGTGAGCAGAGCAAACCGGAGGGATTGATAGCTTACGGACATACGTTTGCTCGAGACGCTCGGGACGCTCGTGTTTGCTTTGCTTTCAGTGTGACTGAGGCCTTACAAAAACTGAATGTTGGAAGCATTGTTAAGCAGTCCGTTTCATAAAAAGTGGATCATCCTAAAATTTGACTAAATAAAACAAGTATGATACAGAAAGCATTTTTCATGTTATTTCATGTCCCTAATATATTTAAATGTCCTTTTATAATCTGATAAGCTATGATACAGTAACGGTTCTTAAGAAGCTAATATTTTGTGGCCCTACCCTTATTGTCAATGACATTACCAATTCGTCTAGGCATTGATTCGATGATATCGTTGATTTTTGACCGATCTAACTTTCTCCACTCTCTTTTTAACAGTGACGTAAGTTATGATATGCCATCTGTAGGTAGCAGTGAACGACGAACGTTACGTTTTAGAATGCTCCATACATTTTCTATGGGATTCAGATCAGGAGAACGAGCTGGCCAAGATAATGTCCTAAGTCCTAATTGAGACTTGCATAAGTTGACTCTACTACTCCTGTATCATCCATAAATAACCAAGTCGATGGATGACCAAGTTGATCTGTCATTTGGCCAATGTTCATTCGTAAAACATTCACATAGCGTTCAGAATTCATGGTTCCTTGCTGTATGTGAAGTTCAGAGCGGCCATTGGTTCAAATGCCAGCCCAAATCAGTGGAGTCGCACCACCTTGTACCCGGGGACGATGTAAATGTCTCGGAATTTCCTAATCAGATTTTATACATAATCTCAATCGACCATCACTATCCTTCAGACGGACTGATGTCTCATCAGACCAGACAACCCGATCCCATTGATTTGGCCAGTGACAATGACTCATTGCCCATCTGAGACGTCTTTTTGTATGCTGATCTGATGATTCGATCTGAGAGGGCCTCTTACAGCTCTTGAAATTCGACTCAATAAGTCTTCTACGAATAGTGGACTTAGAAATAGACGAGACTAGTGCAGCCATCTCAGTTAACGAGAGACTTGAATCAACTTTAACAAATCTCAAAATTAAGCGGTCTCTACGTTTGGATGTTTTGCGTGGACGGTGAGAGCCGTCTTTACGACAGAGTGGAAAATCATCATTATGCCATCGATGCACATTTGTGTAAGGGACATTTAGTCGCTTGCTTGTAGCTCGCAAAGAAAACTCTAGTTCTAGCAAGGCTGACACTTTGCCTTTTGTGAATGCGATCTCGTTATTGTTCATTTGTGCTTTGCATTGTTTTCAACCGGTAGGAGATAGATTTCTAGCTGAAAGCAATCAGGAGTGCTGCCAACACCACCGCAACGAAGTCAGGAAGCTATGGAACACGAAGTCCAGTTAATCACATGTAGCAGTTACATTATTGTTGATAAATGATGGTGCTATACTGGCTCTGATTGACCGATTTTCTTTATTTTTGTTTTGCTTGATAGCTTTTGGCTTGTAGAACAACATATTACATAACAAAGGAAACAAATGTAATTTTATAAGAGTGAAGTATGATTTTGTGTAACATTGCTAAATGAAGATGAAATTATCTACTACTTTTTTTATCTATAACAGGAAAACAACTCAATATTCATGCTTGAAATTTCCAACAATGATATTAGTAAGTACAACTGACATATCTTCCAAATTTCAGAGAAATTCGTTCAAGTTTGGCGGAGTTAGACAAAGTTGAAGTTAAGGCGATGTTTAAGGGTGATCCATTTTTTATGAAACAATCTGTATATCAAAGCGGCAAATGACGTCAGAAGCTATGTTGGTTTGCAACCATGCAGATTTGGCTGTAACATCGATTGACAGAGTGAATACGGGGCAACAGTAACAATGAGCGAGACATCGCACTAGAATTTCCAGTCTAGCTTTCGAAGCCCATACGAAGTCACCGAGGTCCGGAAAATCGCCAATTTAACGTATCTAGTTTTTCATAAATCGCGATCCTTTGCAAGTAAGATGAATTGCATCATCATTTACTACTGATTAACATGATTTATGTGCGTTGCTCAATGATATACATGCATTGCTTATTCATTGATAACATTCTGTTCCGGACCTCTTAATAATTAGGATTGTATAGCTTGATGTAAAGTAATCTGGGATTCCACTCATTAATAAAACATTTAATAAAATCATGCCGTTTATATATAAGTCTTCGCTAGTGTGGTTATAATTATCATAATGTACTGTTTCGTGATTTAACTTCATTCACTGAAATACATGAACTTATGTCATGAACTGACATGAGATTGTCCTCTCCTTCCAGCATTTCATTCATAGATTTGATCTTTTCATGACACATCGACATCATTTGTAAATATTCCATAACTATTCGCGCATCGTAATAACGCATGTGGATCTACATGTATGTGTTCTCATCATTATTTATGTACCCTCAGTGACTTGTTAATTTCATTGTTATCATGTTATCACCACAGAAACGTGTTTTCAATTTGAGAATAAACGTTCTGATATTCTGATATCTTGGGCAATCGTCGTGGTGGTGGCACAATCATTTATGCTTCTCACAATGTTTCTCCAACTGTTATAAATACTACTAAACAGAAAGGTATTGATTGTACGATTACAAGATTCAAAGATTGTAAAACACCATATTTGTTGTGCATATGTCCCACCATGACTATCAGTTGATCTGATAAATTTTTTCAAGAATCTTGTAACAGGTGTTTTTGATGACCTATTGTGTTACACCCCAGACGCCGAAATTTTTGTATTTGGGAACTTCAACCGATGTGATTTTTCTTTCCTCACGAAGCACTTCAACATTTTTAACGTTGTTAGTGAACCTACTTTTGGTGATGTAACATTAGTTTTATTTTTCTGTAATTAGAACTTAACCAATGATTTCAGAGCAGACTCCTCCTCTTGGCACAGCTACAAACATAAACAAAATTGTTATGATAACTGATAACCGTTTTCCTATCAACAGCAAGCATCATTCTCATACAGTACTCGATCTAAGGAAATCAAATATTGTAAATTTCAATTGGCAATTTCCTAGACTGATTGGATAGGCGTAACAGAATCAGGAAACTTGAATGCGGATGCAAGTACTTTTACAGCAAACTCAACGCAGCTATCTCGTGTATTCCTACGTCCACTGTCAAGTTACATCCAAAACAAAACCTTGCGTAACTCCTATCTTGATTGATCTTATTAACAAACGTTGGCAAGCTTATCGGAATGAAAATCGGGCAATGTACGAACACTACAAGGCGAAAGTACAAACCGAAAAATACAAATCTAAGAAAATTTGGAGCACCAATATGAATAAATCTCCTGTAGGATTATGGTCAATTGTAAGAGATATCAGAGGAAAAAAGAAGACAATTCAACAAACAAGATCATCTCACTGTATGCTGATGTTCACGAAGCGGTTGAATGTATCAATCACAGTTTTGCTGATTGTTTTGAGGCAAGTCATAAGTTTTCCAATTTTTCCGATTCAGAATTGTACACCTATTCCAATTTACAAGGAGTCTCAAGTCTTCAAACTGCTTGAAAGATTAAAGACGAACAGATCCCCCAGCAGTGATGGCATACTTCCCATACTTCTGAAAAGTTCTGCTGAATCATTATCACTGCTGCTTTGTCATCTTTTCAATCAATCGTATAATGAGGTAATATTTACTGACTGTTGGAAAATTGCGGATACATGTCAAATTGCAAAAACAGTGACGATGAAACGTGGTGAATTTAGGCCGATATCACTTTTACCGATTGTTAGCAAACTTTGTGAGCATGTTGTTTTGATTTTTATGAGGATTTAATAAGTAATTATGATGAATATCAGTTTGCTTATCGACCCAATTCCTCAACAGTGTGCGCAGTGATTTTTAATCCACGACACAGTTTGCAAATTGCTGGAAGAAACACAAGTAATCGGTGTCAGGATTTTAACTTTTGACATGTCACGTGCGTTCGATTGCATTCCCCACCAGCTTCTTGATCGCATTTCAAAATTATCGATCAAAGATTGTAATCGCTTTGTCAGTTGGCTGAATGAATGTCTTCATAACCGCCAACAACGAGTCAAATTGTGTCAGATCAAAAGTTGTCTACTCCATGTTACCAGTGGTGTTCCGCAAGGATCAAAATTGGCACCATATCTTTTCTCTCTGTATTTGTCAAGCTACAAACCATTTCATCATTTTGTGAATATGACGAAATATGCCGACGACACATTACTGTAAAGAGCTGGAAAATTCCACTGAAATTTTTTGATTCCAACTCCAATTCCAGTCGAAACAGTTCAATTCAATCCCAATTCCAATTCCATAATAAGATTCAATTCCGATAATTGCATGTCGCGTATAGTGTCTTATGTTAATGTATCTGACGTTTGATCGTTTCAATCTAACCATGTGCCCTTATCCTATCCTCTTTGTTCCTGTGTGCGTTCTCATGTTCATAGTTCATATTTCTTGTGTACATGTATATATGTAACCGGTCAGCCTACGCCATTTTCGTTTCGTAAACGAGATATTCCATGTCAAGTTTTTGTCAAACTTTCTCATGTTTTTTCGAATAAAAATGATATCATGAAAACTGATTAATGGTCCATGTTAAAAAAAAATGAGACTAAAAATTCCGTGACAAGAACGAAATGTAGTCGGGTCGAAAGCTAACGAGCAGAGATTAAAGGAAACTCTTTCAATTTTCAAAAGAAAGTGGATTTATCGTCAAGTCTCAAAAATTTGCATGAATTAGAAACGATGAGAAATTGACACAACAACAACTACCAACAACAACACATACGACATCTTCAGTAGCTGTTAGAATAAGTCCGGGCTCTCGCAGTGTAACATAACTACAGAAGTAGCAACAACAACTGCCTGCTAGCGAACAACAACACAGCAGCGCATACGGCATTACCAGGGATGTCTAGAGAACCGGGATAGGAATATTCCTTGTACTACTGACAATTGTAGAGTTAACTTTATAAGTAATATGAATTATCCCAATGTATATTCAGGCATCCAACAGAAACGAATTCTAGAAAGGTCGTGTTAATAAGAGTTCAACTTCTTTATTTTTCTTTTTGTACATTCAGTTGCACTAATATTAATTGCGTCCAGTCTTTATAATTACTTAGTTGCGTTTAAGTTCATTTTTTGAAGTGAACAGTTTGTGTTTAACTCGGGGAAAAATCAGGTGACTCTTAATGCACATCAACTCCCTCGGATTGTTGAATCCGGACACAGTTTGTGAAGTAGTAAGCAAAACTCCACTTCTGGACCGCGCAAGATGGCGGCCATCGCTGCGTCCCCCCCCCCCTCTGGCACGGCAGAGTGTCGTGGTCGGCCGCCGTGGTGCTTCGTGTCTGAGTCCCCCCCCCCTCTGGAACGACAGAGGTTGTGGTCTGTCGTGGTGTGCCGGCCGGGTGGGTCCACGTTCACAACATGTTCGCTGACGTCCCCCCCCCTCTGCAACAACAGAGTGAGACTCGGGTGCGTTGGTCCGACCGCCTGGTTGACGTGGGCGACCGTCTAGGTTGACGTGGGCGACCGCCAGGATTAGTCTTGAGGCTATAGTGTGTGATGTTTTTGGTGTGTAGCGCCCAAACGAAGCATCGGATGAGAAAACGGAGGCCAGATTCGGAATCTACGTGAAATTTTGGGTTAGGAAGGATGTTTCCAGCGAAATCGGAGAGAAAAAATTTTCGGCTGACGTCCCCCCCCCCTGGACAGCTTGCTTCCAGTGGACGGATTTTGTCGTGCGATAGCTCGTTTGAAAGCTAAGAGTGAGACAAATTCAGTGAAAGAATCGGCTTGTTCGTATCTGCCTTCGTTTACATGTGAGACGCCATTTAAGATTTTGGGACATTGGTGAAAAACGACAGAGTTAGAATTTGGGACGTTTTGGGCTGTAGCTTCAAAACGAACTATCGGATTGGTAAACGGATGCCAGATTTGGAATCAACTTGATGTTATTGTCCAATGAGGATCATCATCCAATGAGAATCAAGCATTTCTTTATAAATAGCGAGCCTTCCACAGTGAGAATCATTCCATCGTTGAATCACACGAGTGACGGACGCACATTTTCTCTCTAGTTCCCTGTTCTATTATCCAACTAAAATGGTAAGTCGCTACTTCCCTCCCTCTCCTCCCTTGAACGTAAACTTAATACAATCTTTTTTCATTTTCAGGCATCTACTCCATCTGCTGCACTAGTAGGACAAAATGGCGGTCAAACGTTACAAGGTTCGCTACGGTCAGATCATCTACAACTGAGGCCAGTGGAAGAAACATCCAAGGTACATAATCCTACACCGCTACAGCGTAAATTTAAACAAGCCTTGCGTTATGATGATCATAGCGTAGTACTCCAAACGGGAATGCTCCCTTCCACGGATGTCAAGATAATGCACAATCAGTATGGGGACTACATACTGATCCCCGTGAGTCCGTACATTCGCCACCAACTTGATATTATTGAGGAGTACGTGACATTAAATATGGACATTCCTACTCCTCTTGCTCAAGAGTGGAAGGTGAGAGATGACAAGGATACTCCCTATAGAAAGATTTGGGATGGTAATCACATTTGCCTACCGGTATCACATTGGTGTACTTACTATAAGAAGGAGGGAGATCATTCAATACCCATCAGATGTGATGAGCTCGGAGAAGGTACTTGGGATATCCTTTTCAAAGTGAATGGGCTATATTATGGTCGACACAAGGATAATAAAATAGCCTCTCTCTCCATGCATATGGAATCCATCCTATATATTCCGAAACCACCCAACGTGGACGACATAATTGATCAAATCCTTAACAGCAGTGGTACGAAGCGCAAGTCGGAGAAGAATGCTACATCAAAACGCAAATCAAAGAAGGAGAATTGCTAGTCCTTTCCTAACTTTACCCTATGACAATTCGCTTATGTGCTTTGAGTGTCGTAGACGTGGTCTTATTAGATACATTTTACTTCTTCGTTGCCATCATATCATTTGTGTATTTTGTCGTGAAAAGCATCGATGTAATTCTTCATTTTGTAATATGTTATAGAACGTTTCCTTAGATGTGTAAATTTCCGTTTTAGGCTTCTATCATCATTTTTATGGATTGTGAGGGTGAACCTGTACAGGAGCTCAGTGCTATTGCTAAGAACAATTGGACATATCAGATTGTTAGTGTCTATCATCAACATGCCAACTGCGATCCCAATGTTGATCAATGGGCGAGAAAACACATTCATGGACTTAATCTGAAATATTTGCAAGACTATGGCTTTTCTTGTGAGAGTGCTCTTCTTATTGACTTTAAACGATGGTTAGCTGCTTTCAATGTTATACGCATCTTTTGTAATAATCCTGGTAAGGAGAGGAAAGTATTTCCCAATCTAATCATTGATGATATTTTGCTCCCACCTTGGGATAGTAGAGTGAATCAACATTATCATGAAGTCACAAAACGTTTTAAGGATTTGTGTGTTCCTATTTTGTCTGTTCGTTGTAGTAGCTACGTTCATAACCAATGCTTCTTTCCTCCTTACCTCAACACTGCCAAAGTCCTGTATGGTTATCATTGCTCGCTGTATGATAGTTACCAGCTGTATCTATTTTATCTCTTTCAAACCATTGATTTATAATGCATGCTTGTTACCATTATTCAATAAATGTTACTATGAGAAGAGTTGTTGTTTTCATGCAATGGATGGGTTAGATAAAGGGCGATCATGTCTTTCTCAAACGACTGCGGAACATTACGTTTTCATAGGCAAAGTTTAAAAGGAGCTGTTCAAGATTATGTGATAAAATTTCATAAAGATGAGACCGACATCGAAGCAGTGGTCGATGATGCTAGCACTCTATTTCTAGAGTTAATGAATACATTCTCTGATAGCATTATCATGGCGCGATTAGTTGCGAAAATTAAGTTTAGTCATTTTGGAAAGGAAGAGGTGGAAAGTCGCTCTTTCCATTTTGCTTCTTATTCAATGGAAGTGGTAGATCACCCCCAAGAATTTTTTAAAAGACATATGATAAAAATTGCTGAACGTCTTAACGCATTTAACCATCATGGTAGCAGTCTAGTGATTGAAGCGATTTCAGATATTCACATTCAACTTTCCATAAAGAAAAATTGAAAATGCAGTGGTACTTGATTGTAGCACAACTGGTTTTCGAGCTATGTCTGCTCACTCTCGAAGTATATTCCTTCTGTACATGCGTCTATTATTTAGAAAAGGCTAGCAAATTCTTATCTTCAAAAAGACTTGCTATAGACATCAGTAACGGTGAAACTATGTGTTGCGATGTATGTAAGCGAAAGGATGGAAATGAAAAGCGCATCTTCAAGAGATGTAAGCATGCTTTTTGTCAACGCTGTTTCATACGTAATTGCATTCAACTTTGCCAATGTAACCACTGTGACATTGCTCATTTCGAGTGTCACTTATGTCGCAATAGTTAGTACCTATGCAAATGTGGTAAAGATAGGTTTTAGCAAAGACTAACACGGAAAATGGCGAAACGTAAAATGACGAAACGTAAAAGTCAAAAGTTTTCTTCAGCCATTCAAGCTCTCCGACGAATGAAAGCAAATCAGCGATACAATGCTATACGACATGCTAACGATAAATTCATTTGTGAAATTATTTCTCATGTGAGGAAGTTGAGGACGAAGAAATTAGCGCCAAAACAACGAAAGTTACTTAAGCGATATGCTACGAAATTGCGTTTCATCTCCAATCCTAAAGTCGCCCTTCAAAGAAAGAGGAAAACTCTAACACAAAAGGGCGGTTTCCTTTCAGCAATACTTCCAATGATAGCTCCTGCCGTGGGCAACCTATTGGGAAATATCTTTGGCTCTAAGCGTTAATTATGCAAATGTTGAGTCTCAAAGTAATAAAATGGATTTCAGACTTCAATGTGATAAAGTTCTGACTGTATCAGGTCCATCTCATGCAGGTAAAACTGTTTTCACGCTGAATTTATTGGATAAAAGAAGGGAGTTGTTTAAGGAACCTATCAATCGAGTGATTTGGTGTTATGGTATTTATCAACCGTCGCTGTTTCAGGAATTGCAAAGTCGCAACTTTATTCGACATGAAGGAATTATTCCAGTGGATAAACTTCAGTCTAATGATGTTGTTGTATTGGATGATTTATTAAAAGAAAGTAAGAATTCAAAAGATGTTACAGATATGTTCACTCGCGCAGCACACCATAAAAGGTGTTTTATCATCTATATTACACAAAATTTGTTTCCTGATGGAAAAGAAGCTCGTACACGAAACCTGAATACACACTATTATGCTATTTTCAAGAATCCGCGAGATAAAAGTCAATTTGAAATTTTAGCGCGACAAGTTGCACCCAGAGGATCAAAAGCCTTAATTGAAATTTTTCAAGCAGCTACTGAAAAACCATACGGTTACTTATTCATTGACTTTACGCAAGAGTGTCCGGAAGAATTTAGATTTCGAAGTGATATTTTGAAAACTCCCATGATTATCTACAAACTATGAGTTCTTATTCTCGCATGATTGTTATTCCTCAGGATGAATATGTACAATTGACTGCCATGCAGCAAGTAAAGCAACCTCTTGCAAATCAAATGTATAGGAAAGAAATAGATTATCAGCAAAATGTTCACATCAAAGATCCACATCGTGCTGTATTATTACAATCGGAAACTGTTGAGCAATTGAAAAACTTGAAGAATAAGATGCGTGACTCTGTATCGACTGCTACACCTTTAGCATCTCGCGCACATGCCATATCTCTTTTCAACAGTATTGAACCCCATCTCAATATAAATGATAGAGGAGAAATCATTACAGATGAAAATAAAGTGATTGATGCTTCACGTTATGAAGACTTGATTCAGTATGCGACACGTAGAAAGCGCCGTCAGGGCTATGTTCCACCTGGTTGGTCATACTTTCTTAAACTATTGAAAAAGCATAATGTGCCAAAATTTGCTTTAAATAATGAGACATTGAAAGAACTTGATTCAACAGTGGCTACTACTCCAATGCTTCAGGCGATGAAAATGCCAACAAATTGGTTTAAGACGTCACCTGCTACATCCCCTCCCACACTCACTAAGCAAACAAGGGGAAGAACTCGACGTAGATCTGTATCGCCACTAAAACTGGTAAAAGGAAAACGTAAAACAGCTCCTCCTAGGAAATACATGTTCTCAGACTATTAATATGAAGCAGATGTGTTGCTTGCCATGTAATGAGCCGCCAGAGGTGAATGTCGTTGTCACTTGCACTTGCTGCGCCAGCTCTCATAATGAAACCCCTAAGCAATGTGAACACGATCGCAAAACCGCTAAATGCTGCAGTTGTTGTAAATGTAGAAAGGCAAGAAAGAAAAAAGATGAGAAGGAGGAAAAAGAGTCAGCCGTCATCGACTGAACGTTTGAAGTCAATCTATTATGATGTAAAACATCCGGCAGGATTTGCATCTATCAAGAAATTATCAAAAGCGAGTGGTCTTCCACAATCACAAGTGAAACGATGGTTAAAGGGTCAGGCTACCTATACACTCCACAAACAAGCGAAAAAGAAGTACCGCACCCGCCATTATATTGTTCATGACATCGATGAACAGTGGCAAGCAGATTTGTGCGATGTTGCCTCCATTTCAAAACATAACTCGGGCAATAATTTTATTTTAACCGTCATTGATATTTTCTCGCGTTATGCGTGGGCTCAACCTTTAAAAACTAAAGAAGGGAAAGGAGTAGCAAAAGCATTCCAAACAATTTTTCGAGAAGGTCGCATTCCAAAAAGAATTCAGAGTGATCAAGGAAAAGAGTTTGAAAATCAGCATGTGACAAGATTATTTGAGAGGCATGACATTGAGTTGTTTAGTGTAAAGAGCGCTTATAAAGCTGCACTCGTTGAACGTTTTAATCGCACATTAAAAAATCGTTTGTGGCGACATTTTACTGCCAACTTGACACAAAATTGGACAAAGGTTCTACAAGATACACTCCATGCCTACAATCACTCTATCCATCGTTCTATTGGACTCAGACCAGTAGATGTAAATGCTGACAATGTAGATAAAGTGCGCGAATCATTCCAACGTAAACGCACTCATGTGAAAAGTGATGTGAAAATTGGCGATAAAGTTCGTATCTCAAAAGTGAAAAGTGTTTTTGCTAAAGGGTACCTCCCGAATTGGACAGAGGAGGTATTTACAGTATCAAGGATTAATCAAAAAGACTCTCCGACCACCTACAAGTTGAAAGATTACGATAATGAAGAAATTGAGGGTAGCTTTTACCGCGATGAGATTGAGGTAGTCACTGAAAGTGAAACATATTTGGTAGAGAAAATCATTCGATGTAAAAAACGGCAAGGTGAAGAATGGTGTCTTGTTAAATGGACTGGTTATCCTTCAAGTATGAACTCTTGGATGCGTCGTGCCGACATCTTTCATCTAAGTGATCGACAGTGATTCATGCAAAGTTGTAACTAACAATGTTTAGGGTTTGAGCTATGAATCCAACTGCCTCATTTTATTCACGACCCTCCTACGTAAGTGGTGGAGGACAAATTTACATCGGTGCTCGCCGCCAACGTGGAGGTAGCATACTTGGTGCACTGAAATCTGTTGTAGCACCTCTCATATCCAATGTCGGTAGATCTTTAAAACGAAATGTTTTAAGTAATGCCGTTGGCTTTGCTGGTGATGTTGCTAGTGATCTTTCCAGAGGTAGAAGTTTTAAGAGCAGTTTGTTGAATCGTGGGAAGGAACGCGGTTTAAAAACATTGAAGCAGACCATTGCTGGTGTTACTCAAGGAAAGAAATCACCTAAACGAATGAGAAAAGGAAGGAGGAAACATCGCGGAGCTGGTAAGGTGCGATCTTCAGTCAAAAGGCATTCACGCAAACGTCGCAGAGGCTCTAATCATTCATCAGGCGCTAAACGACGACGCTGCTATAACTTCTAATCATGGAGTGTAAAACTTCCGGTTTTTGTTTGTTCGATCAACAAGCCATACAGACAGATATTCTTAGTTCAAGTATTGTAGATTATCATCCTCGAACAGCTGAGAATGCTGGCCCCATTGAATTTGTTATTCCTGGTGGTAGTGATGACTACATAGATTTGAGTTATGCGATGCTTGATTTGAGGTTTAGAATTCAGCAAGCAGATGGAACTGCTATTGACGATGCACATAAAGTTGGACTGAACAATTTACCATTGACTACATTACTTCGCGATGTTTCTCTAACGATTGGAGAGCAGCAGGTGGAAGGTGGTCAAAGCGATTATCCCTATAAATCATATTTCAATCATGTATCACAGTTTCATCCAGCAGCACAAAAAAGTCATATGGAAGCCATGGGATGGTACAGAGATGAAGCAGGAAAATTTGATGTTGAAACAAACAGTGGCTTTGTAAAGCGATCTGCTATGATTAAAGATAGTAGAGTATGTCAGCTATATGGTCCGCTGAATTTAGACTTCTTTAGACAGTCAAAGTTTTTACTCTGTAATACCAGCATGCGACTCAAGCTGACATTGAATAAGCCTGAATTTGCCCTGAATGCATTTGCTAAAGTTGACAATTTTAGAATTCATGTGGAAGATATTGCACTTTACATTCGTCGAGTAGTACCGAATCCAAGTGTCATTAGAGGGCATGCTGAAGGTCTTAACCGCCAAAATGCCATTTACCCCGTTCAGCATACAAAGCTTCTCACCTTTACAATTCCGAAAGATCAAAAGAGTTTCATGAAAGATGGCCTCTTTCCATCGGAAGCACCGAAGCTCCTCATGGTGGCAATGGTTGAAAATGATGCATTTAATGGTAATATAAAGAAGAATCCTTTCAATTTTAAACACAATCAGTTAAGTGAAATTGCTTTACGTGTTAATGGTGTGAGTCATCCTGGTCCACCCTACAAACCAGATTTTGCTTCGGATCAATTTATGCGCAGTTATGTTGATTTTATGGATGTCTTTGGCTTTTACAATACGGATGATACCAACGGACTGACTATGAAAGAATTTAAGAGTGGATATACTATTTATGCATTTGATTTGACTGCTGACAGCGATATTAGTGCACCCTATCGTCAAGCGAACGTGCCTCATAATATTCGTTTGGATTTGACGTTCAAAAGAACACTACCTGAGACGATCAATGTATTAATTTATGCAGTCTTCGATTCAAATATTGAAATTACAAAGTATCGTGACGTGATTCTTCAGTATAATCGTTAATGAGTTGGTTGACTGCTGACGATATTAAGACTAAAGTGCAGCGTAATGCAGACGAAGCGACGTTGAAAGCTTTCGATAATGTCTATTCACTCGATACCTTACCACCTGCAGTAAATCACTATCCCATCTTTATTGTGCTAAACACTCATTCACAGAATTTAGGCGGTGAGCATTGGAAAGCGATCTTTATTGGAGAAGACCGACGTGGTGAACTATTTGACTCTCTTGCTCAACCTCCAAATATACCAACACAGCAGTGGTTGAGAAAACATACGCGTCAATATCAGCGAAATGAACGCATACTACAACATCCACTTTCATCAACGTGTGGTGCTTTTGTACTGTACTTCATCTTAAAACGTTTACATGTATCTCGATTTGCATCTGTTATTCAAAACTTTTCATGTAATCCATCCTCTAATGAAAAAATGATTTGTAAGTTCTATCATGATTTGAAATAAAAACATCATGTTGGAAAAATTGTTTTTTATTTTACAATCCGCTGGGTACGTACATACTCAATGAGATAGTCTAGGATCATATTTGCTTGTTCATGAGATTTTAGTCCAGTAATGATCACTTTACTATTATGAAAGATTGCCACATGCACAGGCAACCAACAACTAATGAGAGCTGCAGGAAAAAGTTCGGGTTCATAACACAAACTGTAACTGCTGGTACGAATCTTCAAAAATGATAGACTGTCACTCAATTGAGTAGAGATCACCATATTGTCCACAGTCAGATTCGACATCACACACCTCTCCCTCTTCCATATCCGACGTAGTAGTCTCTGTAGCTCTAAGCGCATTGACTGCGCCGATGAATGAGAAAGGGCGCCGAGAATCTGTACAGTCCCATTTGGGAAGAGTTGAAGATTCCGTGAATTGTTCATCTTCACCACTAACATTTGAGGACGGCCCGGGTAATACTTGCTGTTTGGAAGCTGTTGGCGTAATGTTGTGAGATCGATTTTGGTGTAGAGTCTGAAGCGACGGAGAATGTTGACGATGGTGTAGCGATGGCGCTTCATGATGAAAGAATGAGTAAATTGAGCGATGTACCTTCCTTTTATACTTTTCCCAACTACCTTGATGAAATGTGAAGTTAGTATGAAGTTGGGAATGATAGAGTTGAATTCGCCGATTGTTGACGCGCAGCCAGATGCGATTTCCAATACGTGAATGTCTTTTCATATAGAAGTATTTCAAGTCCTTCATGATATGATGTAGAGATTGAAAATGACGATAAGATAAAACAAACTCTCTTCTCACATTTCCAGTTGAATCTTTGAAATAGACGTTTCGATCATGATCCGTTTCAATACGTTGTAGGGAATCTAATTTCCAACTCATGGTGCGTGGTAATCATATCTGATTAAGATTTGCATAGTAGGGCGATGAACTCACGACGAATAAATGTCATGATGGAGCGATGTATGTATCTTCTATACTTCTCCCAATTGTATTTGCGAAATGAGAAACAGTTTGCGGAATGAGAATGGTAGATTTGAATTTCATTTCTGTAATGTTGAAGCCAAACTTGATCACCCAAGGAGATGAATCTTAATGTTTCAAAATATTCCAAATCCCTCATGATATCATTGAGGTTGACAAATTGTCGCCATGTTAATGTAATTCCTCTTGATGTATGACCATGAGAATTTTTGAAATGTACGTTTCCATCACGATCAACTCTGATATATTGTAGAGAGTCCAAAATCCAAGTCTTCATGATGTTATGCAAAGTTGCAGATTAGCAATATAAAAATGTCGTTTTATCATATTTTGCTTAGCAATGCGGCTACAAAGAGATTTACTAGTAATCGAGCCGCACTCTTTTCTACTCCCATTGATCATGCACAACAGCTAAATGGGAATTGGGAAGTGGGTGTCACTCAACTTGTTTATAGCAACTGTGTCTATACTTTTGATCATGAGGTGATGACTATTAATATGAGACGTACAGCTGCTTACCAATGTGAAAAGGGCTGCCGAGTATACATTCCACAGTGGCCAAAGAAAGATCTCTTATCATGTAAAAAGTTTATATATGATTTCTTGAATAAAGCGTGTAAACATATTGCCCAATTTACTCCACACAATGATGATTATAATTATATACATCATGTAGTTGAGAAAGATTGGATTGTTGGTTTAAGTCCAAGTTTAAGAAATGATTTAGGTTACCTCGCTAGCGCCTTGACAACCTATGATAATTTTAACGTTAATTACCACATAAGTGCTCATAAACAGTTAATATATCGAGAGGAAGCTTATTATGTAGATCTTATTCCAAAAAATGAGAAGACGTTGGTGAAGAAGATTGTGATTAAGCCAAGAAAGACAAACATGACTCCTGAAACATTATTGAAGAAATTTAATTATCTCCTTCGAGTTGATGGTAAACAAGTGGCAACATTGACTTATATTAAATCATCTAATCATATTGCAATAAGTAAATTAAATGATGATGATCTAGTATTAGTTTGTTCAAAAGATTTTCATCAGTTCTTGCGACATCATTCTGCAGCTGTTCATGGAAAATTTAATATGCAACATTTACCATGTGAAAGGTCAAATCAATTTGATACAGAATGGACCGTATCTTTATACAGAAAGTGTGTAGAGCCTTTCGGTGGTATCTTACATGAAACAAGAGTGTTGATGCCTCGCATCATTACTTCAGTTAAATTGGTTGTAGATTATTTAAATGAAGTGATTAATGACCAACATATTTCATTTTCTGAAAAAGAAGGTACTTTGTCTCTCACTATAAGTGGAAAAGGTATTGAACTAATTATGGATAAAACTCTAATGGACATTTTGGGTTTTGACCAAAATATCTTTAAAAGTGGTACTGTAACCAAAGCTAGCGCAGACATGTCGCTATCGCGTCGTATTAACTATTTTCAGATATATTCCAATATTGGTGAAGATGTACGTGTGGGAGATGTTGAAGCTCCATTGCTAGCAATGATACCATACCAGCCAAAGAGCTGCAGTATTTTATCTGAGCATACTTTCAAGAAAGTGCATTATACAAAGCTGAAATCAAACTACATCCCACAAATTGATATTGCCATTTATGACGATGCTGGTGCGTTAATTCCTTTTCATAAAGATGCTGTGACAAGTATCACACTCCATTTCCGAATGAAGAGTTAATGCAAACGTATGCTAATATATTTTTCCAATGTGAATAATATGGAAAGTGAAAATAAGGACTCGTTTCTAATCTACTTGCCCAGTAATGCTTCTATGAATAAATTTCCCAAAAATAAACCATCAGACTATCGAGTAGAATTAAATCGGCCACTGCATTTAGAAGGTGAATGGGAGGTTGGCGTTTCTAGTATTTGCTATGATAGCAATATTCAGAATGTGAATGATTTGGAAGAAATGATATTGACTCCTCGCACCCATGATGGAATAACGATGAATAATGCATTCCAGTTCCCATACAATTTAACATCAGATGGAAAGTGGAACTATGAATGGATTCAGATAAAATCAGATTCTTATGAGCCATTTGGGAATGAGAAAATTATTAAGGCATTCAACAGTGGTAATACTTCCATCATGAAGAATAAAAATCAGAAAGCTTATGAGTTTACTATCTATCATTGGAGTGGGAGACAGTTCCTCCGCTTTCATTCTTTTACTAAAGGTCTTACGCTGAGGTTGGATAGTGAATTCTATCCGCATCTCGGTTTTGGTCATGGACTACATCTAACGTCAATTGCTACTGCAAATGTTAGAAAAGTTTATTCAAATCGAATCAACAAATTTCATTATAGATTTAAAATATTTGATGAAGATGTTGTAGAATGCGAAGAACGCATCATTTTGAAAAAGCGTGGTGTTCAACCTTTATCACTTATTGAGTTAGTAAAACGATGGAATGAGACTGTGGGTAAGAAGTATGGAGAGAAAATTATGGCGGACAAAAATAAGTTGGTTATTCAGAAATATAATGACAAACTTACAGTTTATTTCTCTCCAACCTTGCGTCATTTTGTAAGACATTATACACCTATTATTGGAAGCGGTGTGGTGTATGCTTCTCATGAATATCACACTAAAGCTGATTCAGTTAATGATGAATGGTGGGTGGACATCTATGGCGATCGCATCAAGAAAATTTACCAGTCTTATGAAGAATCTAAAGTTGCTATCAATATAATGCCGCGTCTATATCATACAGTTGAAAGCTTCATTCATGTAGTAAATCCTTATATACAACAGAAGTTGAAGCATGTGATGAAAAGTAAATATGATGTAAAGACACACCACATTTCGTTTTCAATTGAAAATCAACGCGTTGTTCTGAAACTGGGTGATGACATTCAATGTCAATTGAGTAAAAATTTGAAAAAACTCTTTGGTTTTTCAATGCTACAAACTGTGTTTGCTGCTGCGCATACGATTGGTATAGAAACACCAATGACACTTGATAAACATGAACAGCACCTTTACATTCAAAGTGATTTGATTCTACCTATTTCTGTTGGCGAGAAAAAAGAATACATTTTACGTGATTTCATTCATGATAAAGACGCTTCATATGGAATAGTCGAGAAGATGTTTGAATCTATTTTCTATCATCCCGTCGTCAAACAAACTATACCCTCTATTGCTATCAAAATTACCAATGGTTTACAAGAGTGTATCCATGTGAAAGATACTAAATCCCTCGTAACTTTAGTGTTTCGGAAAACAAAGTGAAGTCATTGTGATATGTTTATTGAAATAAAAATATGTATATGAAAAAGTCTTTTCACAGATATAGGGGGAATGGGCTGACTGTAGGCATATATTCACAAGGAAGAAACGATCTCATGCGATACATAAAACAACCATGTATATCTACAAAAAGCAACATCAAAATACTGAGTTAAAGTTGATTATGTCAATACATCTCCTGAATGTGGTAGCGTGAGTTTTATTCTTTTGGGTGGAGGTATGTTTGTGTCAGGATGTCCATGTGGAAGAGATGTGTTATGTCCTATCCAACACCTCTTATCCTCCCATGCTGAAAGTGCTCGTTTCTTGAACGTGTACGTTTTCACAGTATGAACTTGAGATTTTAAGATTGTCATATTGACAAACGTTATAGTTTTATTTTTATAGGCCTTCTTATAGGACCGATGTTTCATTTTATGAACAATGGATTTTGATATACCTTTAGCACGCTTAATACTATCTGCACATTCTTTTAGTTTCATGGAATACATTTTAGGACGGAGGAGAATCATTTCATCTATTTCCTTTCCTGCTGTTTCATCCTTAAAACAACCAAGTTTGGCTTTATTCTGTATGGAATAGAGTGGATGAGTGGGATTGTAGTTAGATGTATCGAAATATTTTTCTAATGACTTACCTACTTCATTAAAATTTAAATCTTTTTGAGTGGTAATTCCTAAAAAGAAACTATCTGTATCACCACCCAGCAAGCGAACCTCTTTTACGAGAGGGCATGGTTTTAATATTTTGTAGAAGAGTTGATACATTTCAAGCTTGGAATAATCTAAAACGGCTTGCCCAATATAGATGGGTTTGCACAACTCAACTTCTGATTTAATCATTTTAACACCTACAAGATCCTCATCGATGATGTCTCTATCAATGAAAAGAGGTGATGAGGTCAATTTGTGATATTTTTGTTCATCAACGACTAGTTTGTAATTCATACGTTTTCTAACATCCTCCATGGTCTTTCCGAATAGACTATTATTCTTATATTTATAAAAATCCTTTTCAAAATTATTTTGGGCGAGTGCACGTTTTTGACTGTTACTATCTATGTAGGGTTTGAGGAAGGCTTTCTGTCTAAATTTGATAATGCGGTGAACTGACTTTAGAAGCATGCCCATTTCTAAATAGAATTTTAATATGCAGAAGTGTACGAGATAATTTTTCTTATCATATTGGGTGAGTAAAAGTTTGCGGCATGGTTTGTACCTTGGCTGTCCACACTCTGTTAAGTTATTATGAAATTGTGACATGAATGGTGAAAACATATCTTCAGTCACTTCGCCAGATTCAGGTGCGAGTGGGAAATCAGCAGTTTTATTTTTAATACTATTTGGATAAATCAAATCCACTTCAAAATAATATCCCCAATCACCTTCATCTGGAATATTCAGTATGTTTGAAGGGTTGGAGTAATACTCAAGCTCATTTTGATTTAACCAACTAAACTCGGAATGAGGTAGTGGTTTAGACAGTGAACTGCCATATAAATTATTTTGGTCATAGTACTTTAGGTGGATATGATCATCACCTACTGTTTCAGATTTTATATGATGTTTATTTACAAATGTGAGACCACCGCGTATTCCGCGCTCAAATATATTATACATCTCCGGGTCTTGTAAGAGATGAATGGTCTCACCAGTCATTTTAAAGGCTGATTTAAAGGACATGGCTGGTAGACTGACAAAGTGGATAGGATCTAATTTGTCTTCTTCTAATGCCACTCGTCGAAACTCCTGAAAGACATCAGCCAGCAAAATGACATCTAATTCTAAGTAAGCGATCATATAATCGCCAAACGTTTTACAATTAAATTTTAACCATGCCTCTTGAGCATGTTCATAGTCCTCTACTGGACAATCTTCACCCGTCAAATCGTTTTTGAATTTGTCAATGGAAGGAAGGGTTGTTTCATTTAGTTTAGACATTGAGCTAAAATACGCATAAGGAAAGACTCCTTTGCGAGTGATTATTTCATCCGTTAAGTTTGGATAGTGTTTCTTCAAAGTTTGACTATGGGGAAGAAACTTGAGATTACGAACGAGAGAAGCTAGTGACGCTGACATGAATTGAAATGAATCTAAAAATTTTATTTCGAAGAAGACTGTCTTATTTTCTTTAGTTTTATCTACTGGTACTTTTGCTGTCATTGCCATGAATTTTTCTCTCGTTTGTGCTATTACATTAAACTGCCACGATTTCATCTGGCTCAACCCTCCTTTTATGAGCATATGACTGTCATAGCCCTTAAAGTTATGAAAAATGACGGGTAGTACACGACGTCTCAACCTAAGTGAAAAGTTACATTTGGAGCAGAGTGCGTTTCTAAATTTACCAGTGATGTGATCATGATCACGCACTTTCTTAATTTTATCGTCATCAAACGTTTTATGACATTTAGGACAGGATGTGCAACTTTCAAATTTTTGTTTGTCTTCATCTGACATATGTAGTGACTTACGCTGCAATTGGGAATCATATGATTGTTGAAATTTTGCAGCTTTATCGAGAAATTCTAGAAATTTTGAAATGCAATCTTCACCTTGCCAAGTATGCATTTTGTTTTGTCTATTCCTAAAGTGGTCATGCCATACTTCATAGCAGGATATGGCTGCTGGCTTGTGGATGATATCATCAATGTAGCATTCTATGTCTGCGTAAATGACACGCAGGGGACTTAATTCGTCACCATTATCCCTATGTGAAAATATTTTATCTTTGGGCATGCGTTCCATTTGTAATTTACCTCGCTTGCACCATTCATAGTGAGTTTCAAATTTATCTTTACTCCAAAATGAGCGGATGCAGCGGTCGCATACAAAATGTTCACCTCTTTTAGAGTGCCCCAAGTGAGTGTACAAGCGAGAGATTTTGGGAATACCACAGTAGTGCCATTCCTCGCTATCATCTTGTTTTACTAATAAGAGGTTGACTACACGTTCATAACAAGTTGAACGTGAATTATAGCGGGCACCCTTCAACCCCTTCTCCCACACGTGAACGACAATTTTAATCTTATTATGTTTTTCGAACGTTTCTACATCTTTGATTTTCATGTTGTTACTATCACAACCTTCAAAGTCTAGTTCATCCTCCCACTGTCTATAGCTATAGGTGCGATCTCGATGCGCGTTGATATCATTATAGTGAAGGATGGATAGGACTGCATATTTGAAACACTGTGATTTACAATCAACATTGATGACAGCTTTCTTATTATACAACGTTTTTGGAAGTTTAAATGTGCCTCGAGCTGCATGACTTTCTAATAGGGAAATTTTGAATATGGCTGAGTCCACACCATCAAAAATGAGAGCGCTGTCGCGTTGATTGAATTTATCTACATTTGATTTTAAACATTGAATGTGAAAATTTAGCCAAGACTCGCAGTCTACAACTTCGGTTGCGGAAGAGGAAGGAATATGAAACTGTATTCTCTCCGTCACTTGACCCGTTTGAAAATCTATTTTAATATATTTTAGTTTAAGGTAGATGAGCGCCTTCATTCTAAAATTGTCTAAATTATTGAAGAGCGCTTCGATAATGTTAGAATTTTGAAGGAGCCACTCAGGAAAATCTACAATTTGAGTATTGGACTCCATGCAGTAGTCGCGTACTAAATTATTATGTGAAACATTAATGAGGGAGATGGTAGAGGTACCGTTGGTGTAGTGATCATTTGCATGCGTGTGTTGAAGTCTGTGCGAAGATCGCTGAAAGTGACTATCAAAAGAAAGAGGGCACAAATCGCAAGGAAAGGAGATGTCATCGTCAGAATCAACTTCACCTCCGGAGATTGACGCCGCTTTGCGTTGACACACACGTTGTTTGATGTGTCGAAGGAGACTGTGCTTCCTTGTAAACATATGTCCGCAGTCGGCACATTCCCACTCGTTGCCTTGCCGCGAGAGTCCTGAGCTGGAACTCACATCACCTGAAAGAGAAATCATTCTTTCATCTCTGTTCAAGCCTCAGTGTAGTGTTACAACCTACCTTGACTCAATAACTCTAAACTTTCCTCGAGAAGAGAGGGCGTTGGTGATGAAGTTGATGTCTGAAATTGAGGAAGATGCTATTAGTCACACGTTTGAGGGAGATGAGAGGAAATTTTCAACTTACCATTTCAACGAAATCAAGTTTAAGGTTGATACTTCTACAAGATAGAGACTTCACTCAAATAATAGTCAAAGAGAGAGATCGTGCGTTCGTCACTTGTATGATTCACAGATTAAATGAAATGACCTGAATGTCACTTTGCTTATATACTTTCATCCTCTTCATTCATTGGATGTTCATTCTGATTGGCTGCTTGTGTATACTTAAGAATTAGAAAAATGTTAAAGTTATCATTATTCAAAGTCAGCATTTCAAAGACAACATGACAAGTCCTCCAACAACACCAAATACCGCATTGGAGTTCTCCTCTCCATATACATCAGCAAAGGTGCTCGTTACAGCAAATGCACCAAGAAAGGCGAAGGTGGAGAAGACATACAATCTCGACAATATACGAAAGTTATCATTATCGGAGGAGGATGAAGAGGAGTTGCCCGACCTAACAGGCATACGGTGGAAATATTTACAATATGATGCCGAAGGGGTGATGGAGATGACCAGCAAGTCGCACTTGCATCAAATATGGGAGTGGTACACCCCTAACTCCCAACCGCGAACCGTGGCGGAGTGGGCGTACATTGAGAAAGTGAGGGACGCTGCAGAAGAACGTTTAAAGCAGCTCAACTGTTTTTGTAATCTATGTGAAGCCAGACTCTGGGACGATATTGACGATGAAGACCTTTTGAAATACATGCCATAATAAATGTTTATTTCGTATTATCTTTGCTTTCATACTGACTTACTTGAATGGGGTTTTAGTGAATAATTTAACCATGTATACTTTTTCATTTGGAAATAGTAGCACGCTTAGTTTAACTTGTAAATCTTATAACATTTCATATGGACGATGATGGTAGATGAAATAGTGTCAAATAAATTAAGATAGCTTACACTTCTGATACAGGGATAGCAATCGACTGCGATCCATGTGTAAAGAGCTTGTTAGACTACGGATGGGCTTAAGTGGATGATTTAACCATGTATACTTTTTCATTTGGAAATAGTAGCACGCTTAGTCTAACTTGTAAATCTAAAAACATTTCATATGGACGATGATGGTAGATAAAATAGTGTCAAATAAATTAAGATAGCTTACACTTCTGATACAGGGATAGCAATCGACTGCGATCCATGTGTAAAGAGCTTGTTAGACTACGGATGGGCTTAAGTGGATGATTTAAGCATGTATACTTTTTCATTTGGAAATAGTAGCACGCTTAGTCTAACTTGTAAATCTAAAAACATTTCATATGGACGATGATGGTAGATAAAATAGTGTCAAATAAATTAAGATAGCTTACACTTCTGATACAGGGATAGCAATCGACTGCGATCCATGTGTAAAGAGCTTGTTAGACTACGGAAGAGAGAAGTGTGTTATGTTGCGTGTGGCGCGTGAGTGTCCTCCCATTTCATTCCATTCATCAATTCGTCTCATTGATAGAGACAGGTAGAACTCATGGTTCTCATAACGTATGCAATGGAAAGTTTTAGGCAACCTTCGACAGTTGGCTAAATGTCGCCCTGACGCGAATGCATGCTACGTTGAGACAGAGGCAATCACTTGCAAACATGACGCAGAGAGGTTTAACAAGATTGACCATTGCCGAATGTCCCTTGCGGTATACATAGCTACGGGTTTCACCGCCGCCCTTTACAGGAACGCCCGTCGAAAGGAAGTATTACACCGAACTTCATTTGCAACGTTCAAGTTGACTGATAGCAGATTCAACTTAATGATAGTATTCGCCAGTCCGAAGACTGCCCAGGGCAAACCGCGAGGAGGTTCTATCATGTCTTGCCCCATGGTGGCCCTTAAGAGAGCCGATGGTTCGTTCTCGGTGACAATTAAGTTGACTATTGGCTTGAATAGTCAATAGGTATGACAGTTAGGTTGTCATAAACCCTGTGCCGCCTAAGCCGTGCTGGTGCATCTGGCACCTTTCGGATGCGGGTGGTATTTGGAGTCCACACCTCATCCGTCCAAACGATCCTCTTGATCTTCCCCTTCTTCTCATCCTCATCCCACTCGTCGAGGATGACGAACTCGGGAATACCGTTGTCTTCATCAGTGAAGACGGGAATATTGTCGGCAGATGTCGCTTCCATCGTGACTTCAAATTGAATGAGAAGCGCTACAATCTTCTGGCTTATATAGGGTTTTCAACAATGAATTGCTCAACAGCGAATCAGAATGCTTCAGGGATAGCAATCGACTGCATAATGTTCAAGTTGACTGATAGCAGATTCAACTTAATGATAGTATTCGCCAGTCCGAAGACTGCCCAGGGCAAACCGCGAGGAGGTTCTATCATGTCTTGCCCCATGGTGGCCCTTAAGAGAGCCGATGGTTCGTTCTCGGGAGTCGTCATCCTACAGCCTACCAATTCTGCTGAGAGAGTCAAAGACTCTCTCTTTGGTAGCACTGTCGACTTCCACACTAACTGGCATGTGAGTATAGAGTGGAATGTAGCGCCATTCCGTTGGATTGGCAGCAGTTGCTGTCATCGGATTGCCAATCCGAGCAAGATTGTTGTGGACTCTGTCTTGCTCCTCTAGCCTGACGAACTCCTCAAATAAATTTCGCGGCCTTAACTGCGGTCCGCGAGGAGAGCTGACTTGACTGTTCGGCGTCTGCATGATTGAAATGAAATGAAATGAGAGGCAGTGGTTTATATACCTCTCTAACGCGACGCAACGTTCAAGTTGACTGATAGCAGATTCAACTTAATGATAGTATTCGCCAGTCCGAAGACTGCCCAGGGCAAACCGCGTGGAGGTTCTATCATGTCTTGCCCCTAGGTGGCCCTTAAGAGAGCCGATGGTTCGTTCTCGGGAGTAAATTGATGGGGTGGTGAAGGCGGGCAAAGATCTGCAATGAAAATGATATGTATTAGAATAGGATATACTATCTTATTTACTTTTTCACTTACCAAGTTAGTCATCCTTAGGTAGTCTCGCGCGTTTCCGAATCGAAAATTTATGGAGATGGCCGCGCATTCGTAAGCTTGCATGGAGACACTTCTTGCTCGGATGACCGTTATAGCAAATAATTGATTCGTCCAGATTTTTATTCACCAATACTTCGCCGGCCAAATGATTGTCCCGAATAGGGATGTGAAATTCAAACAAACGATCCTCATTCACACGTTCCCACTCATCCCTCATGCGCTCCAACTTCTCACACGCCTGCCTCTCATCACCCCGCCGAGCCACAGTCCTCTCCAACTCAACATTCCTCGCTCTCAACACACTCATCTCCTTCATCATCTCCTCAAACTTCGCCTCTGCATCTCTCATTCTTCTCTCCGCAGCACTCGCCCTCTTCTCACACGCATCATTCTTCTCTTCCAACTCTCGCGTCTTATTCTTCAAATCAGTCACACAACGCCTCATTCTAATGTTTTCATCCGCCACCTCCTTCGACTTCAAATCCTTCTTTTTCAACTCATCCAACTCCTTCACAACTTCATCCTTCACTTTCTTCAAACTCTCAAACTTATTCACTAACAACTCATGCGCCATCTGCTGCGAAACATGTCTCTTCTCTTCATCCTTCAACCACCTCGCCGACTGCATACGAATCCCACCACTCTTCACTTTTGGGGAAGATGAGCTCTTCGGGGGGTCGGTGATGACGATGTTGGACACCTCCGATGACGAAGAGCTCAACTTCCTCACACGCTTCCTCACACGCTCCCTATCTAAATCCACATCATCCTCATCATCACTCTCAAGCACTCTCTTCCGCTGCTCAATCTCACCCTCCAACGACGCAACCGCTCTCGCCAACTCATCATTCTCAACAACATTCTCAACAACATTCTCAACAACATTCTCAACAACATTCGCAACATTCGCCAACATTCGCTCCCTCTCTTCCGCAATCAACTGCGTAAATCTCAAATCAGTCACTAAACCACCACTACAGTCAGCATGCACTCTGTAAAACTGCACCTCATCCTCATCACCCTTCAGCACTCTACACTTTACGCAAGCAACCCTATTCAAGACAATCATGTGGCCGGTGCCCGCCTTCTTCACATGAGCTTTGGCGTCCGCACTGCGATTAACTCGCCCACAAGAGCACATTTTGATGTGAAATTTTCGATTTTTGTCGTTGGCCATGATAGATTTTATTGTGAACTGTAAGATAATGAAATTTGTATAAGCTTGGAATCATGTAGTACAGTCATATTCCTAAAGAGTGTAGTGAGTGGCACTCGATCCCGTCGACAGCCCGAAGGCCTTGTACCGATCACTAGGGAAGTGAGAGATCTTCCCCGATACCCGCTCTTTACAGCTGAAGACATCATTGTCACTGCCCCGAAGTGGTAACAGGAACGCCGAGTCAAAGGTAGTGATCAGTAGCTGGGATCTAACCCCTCAAAGCTGCCTTAGACTTAGTTAAATTTCAAATCTGATAGCATATTTGAACTCAGGATACTTGAAAACCTTAGTCTATATGTTAAAACTTTGAAAAAAGTGACAATTAAGAATTTTTAAAAAATTCCGCATTTTACTACTCATACTACTTTTAAAAAATTTTATCAGTAGTAAAGACACTATCAAACTCTATCATACAAACTTTGAAGTAGCAAGATAGCTTGCCTACTTCAAAAGATAGAGTCCTTTGCACCCGATATCGGGAGCTCAGAGCGACGACCGTCGCTTACCTCGTCTTTCGATGAAGTGATCAGACTTACGTTGTCGGGGGTTTATATATGCTCGGAAGAAAACTTAAAATGGCTCTATCTCCAAAAGTATTCATCGTAGCGACATGCGGTTTGTTGCAAACGATTTGTCTCATCATTCTTTACAATATGACACCTGAACCATTCTCATATGACCACGGGAAGTTGGTCCGCCAGCACATGTCCATGTAACATGCCACAAGTGAAAAAATTCCTAAGTGTGAGAGCTCCAGTGTGGTGAAAATTTTGAAAAATTTAAAACTTCCGAATTTCAACCTGGGACCGTCACCAAAACATTTTTCATCAAATTTCACTGACCTCCCCCCACCCTCGTTCAGAGAAATTTGATGAAAAATGTTTTGGTGACGGTCCCAGGTCGAAATTCCACACTTTGGAAAATTTTCAAAATTTTACCCATACAAAGTCACTCTGACACTTAGGATTTTTTCAGGTGAGCGAGCTCCGACCTAAAATCTTGTAACCGCTCTAACTTTTGAACGAAGACAGATAGGAACAAGCCGATTCTTTCACTGAATTTGTCTCACTCTTAGCTTTCAAACGAGCTATTGCACGACAAAATCCGTCCACTAGAAGCCAAGATAGAAGCTAGCTGTCCAGGGGGGGGGGAGGTCAGTGAAATTTGATGAAAAATGTTTTGGTGGCGGTCCCAGGTCGAAATTCCACACTTTGGAAAATTTTCAAAATTTTACCCATACAAAGTCACTCTGACACTTAGGATTTTTTCAGGTGAGCGAGCTCCGACCTAAAATCTTGTAACCGCTCTAACTTTTGAACGAAGACAGATAGGAACAAGCCGATTCTTTCACTGAATTTGTCTCACTCTTAGCTTTCAAACGAGCTATTGCACGACAAAATCCGTCCACTAGAAGCCAAGATAGAAGCTAGCTGTCCAGGGGGGGGGAGGTCAGTGAAATTTGATGAAAAATGTTTTGGTGGCGGACCCAGGTCGAAATTCCACACTTTGGAAAATTTTCAAAATTTTACCCATACAAAGTCACTCTGACACTTAGGATTTTTTCAGGTGAGCGAGCTCCGACCTAAAATCTTGTAACCGCTCTAACTTTTGAACGAAGACAGATAGGAACAAGCCGATTCTTTCACTGAATTTGTCTCACTCTTAGCTTTCAAACGAGCTATTGCACGACAAAATCCGTCCACTAGAAGCCAAGATAGAAGCTAGCTGTCCAGGGGGGGGGGAGGTCAGTGAAATTTGATGAAAAATGTTTTGGTGGCGGACCCAGGTCGAAATTCCACACTTTGGAAAATTTTCAAAATTTTACCCATACAAAGTCACTCTGACACTTAGGATTTTTTCAGGTGAGCGAGCTCCGACCTAAAATCTTGTAACCGCTCTAACTTGTGAACGGCTGGTCCAATTGACTCGCAACAAAAAATGTTGTCGAGCAGTTTTTTCTCCTCTTTCAAACGAGTAGCTGTAAGACAAAATCCGTCCACTAGAACCCAAGTTAGAAGATTGCTGTCGGGGGGGGGGGTCGGTGAAATTTGATGAAAAATGTTTTGGTGACGGTCCCAGGTCGAAATTCCACACTTTGGAAAATTTTCAAAATTTTACCCATACAAAGCCACTCTGACACTTAGGATTTTTTCAGGTGAGCGAGCTCCGACCTAAAATCTTGTAACCGCTCTAACTTGTGAACGGCTGGTCCGATTGACTCGCAACAAAAAATGTTGTCGAGCAGTTTTTTCTCCTCTTTCAAACGAGTAGCTGTAAGACAAAATCCGTCCACTAGAACCAAAGTTAGAAGATTGTTGTCGGGGGGGGGTCAGTGAAATTTGATGAAAAATGTTTTGGTGACGGTCCCAGGTCGAAATTCCACACTTTGGAAAATTTTCAAAATTTTACCCATACAAAGTCACTCTGACACTTAGGATTTTTCAGGTGAGCGAGCTCCGACCTAAAATCTTGTAACCGCTCTAACTTTTGAACGAAGACAGATACGAACAAGCCGATTCTTTCACTGAATTTGTCTCACTCTTAGCTTTCAAACGAGCTATCGCACGACAAAATCCGTCCACTGGAAGCAAGCTGTCCAGGGGGGGGGGACGTCAGCCGAAAATTTTTTCTCTCCGATTTCGCTGGAAACATCCTTCCTAACCCAAAATTTCACGTAGATTCCGAATCTGGCCTCCGTTTTCTCATCCGATGCTTCGTTTGGGCGCTACACACCAAAAACATCACACACTATAGCCTCAAGACTAATCCTGGCGGTCGCCCACGTCAACCTAGACGGTCGCCCACGTCAACCAGGCGGTCGGACCAACGCACCCGAGTCTCACTCTGTTGTTGCAGAGGGGGGGGGACGTCAGCGAACATGTTGTGAACGTGGACCCACCCGGCCGGCACACCACGACAGACCACAACCTCTGTCGTTCCAGAGGGGGGGGACTCAGACACGAAGCACCACGGCGGCCGACCACGACACTCTGCCGTGCCAGAGGGGGGGGACGCAGCGATGGCCGCCATCTTGCGCGGTCCAGAAGTGGAGTTTTGCTTACTACTTTGTGATGCTTGCCGAACGAATTCTCGGAATATTGCCGTTGGGTTTGTAGAACTGATGAAGCACTGAAATAGTTCATTGTCTTCCTCTATCTGTAAAAGAATACAAAACTGAAATCGTCTCAATAGTAAACTACATTTATCATTTTATATACATTATTCGACATGTCATCTGGAGTGCCTAATTACTCAGTCAGTTGGTCGTGAAGCTAAATTGATTTGATGAATTACTGAAGTCGAATTTCCAACATTGAAATTAAAAATCTTGATGAGATCAAGATAAAATCATTATTCATTGTTAATGTTAATTAAGACTCACTTCTACTAGTAAGTATACTATCATTCCGTGCGTACATATGGTATACAGTGCATCACTTGGTGCTACCAAAGCTCAACGGTTGATGTTATCCAATAAACACTTGTATTGGTCGTCAATATTATTCGCATACTCTGCTGTCATTGTCGACTCCTGTAGCAATAGAGATTTACACTCAGAGGCTCAGAGCATCTATCTTCTCTTGAAATACTTCACCTGATGTATCCTGATGCGGGGTATAAAACATTATGGTCATGATCAGCAAGATCAGAAGTTAATAGGAAAGATTATATTAGAAGTTAGAGGAAATGATATCTTTAAATTTTGTAGAGCAAGATTGTACCACAAAAGATAAAACAGTCTTGGCTGGTTTGCCATCATCGTTTAGTCCCACAAATCGGCCGTCGGAGAATTGAATACGTGGGCGGTATAAATTTCATCAAAAATAAGAATGACCATTTTCTACCTGGTGCTCAAATCATAAGCACTTTTAATTAAATATCGCAAATCCAAGCATCCATCAAGCATGACACTTGTTTTCAAATGTATCTACGAGAGACTTTGAAAATGAGAGAATATTTTTAACTTGATGACACGAACGACTGATTCTCTAAAAGATGCGATATCATAGTCTATTGATGCTCTGAATTAGCCAAGAAATATAGACACCTGCAAAATCATGAACGGTACAGAACTTCTGCGAGGCCAACATCCATATATGCATATGCTCTAATAATATTCATAAGCCATATAAATAGTTGTAAATCGTCATTAATCTTCAGAGTTTAAAGTGAAAAAATGGCAAATATACTTTTTGATAAAAAATGGCAATTTTCCGGATCGACACGATCTGATATATAGAAAGAAAACTCGATCTGGCTATAGAAAGAAAAACAAACCATGAAACTCCATTTGCAGAAATTACATGTATTTTGAGGATTTTACACATATACGTGCGTATATGGGTACCAAAGATATTTACATGTAATTGTTCAAAAGGGCTAGATGAGAAATAGATGCCTATATTTGAACCCATTTTAGTACGGTCCTTATCGTGGCAAAAAAAGCATTACGGCAATGGGCGAAATTGCTGTTTTGTTGACTGTACGGTGTGAAATGCAACAAAAGCCTTGGAAATGGCACATGATGTAAAGTATAATTCACTGATATTGCATGATAAGTTTCAAGAGTATTCGTTCAATACTTTCTCTGAAAAAAATTGTTAAAGATGAGAGCGGCAATGCAGCAATTTAATGTAGTACTATCAATTTGGAAGGAAAAATATTCAGATGAAGACTGATGGGGTGTTGATGAACATTCAACTCCCTCTGTAGAATTCATGACTATTTACAAATTCAGTGAGAATCCGAATATTACTGTACACTGAGGAATTGGCTATAAATAAAAGGCTCAGCCATGTCAACAACACTCTTCGAGTTATTCACCAGGCTGAAACTACAATATTGATCTATGTATTGCAAATAATTAACAGAGGGCATTTTAGGTCCAAGTGGAATCGATCATCGGATGTCTGTCAATGTCAAAGATGTTCTCGATGTGCATTGTACAACATACGTAATATATGTTTTTTGTTTTTATTTGCTTAAGCCAATTTTTATATCAAATTTTCTGATAATTCATATATATTTTTTCTGTTGTATCATGCAATTTCATACCGCAAAATTACATTTACACGTTTGGTTATTGTCAAGTTTGGCAATCGCGTTTGACGTGGCCTGGCAACGGTGGGCACAGCAACGATATACATGCTATCATGTTATCTGATATACATGTATACATGTGTTCAGAAAAGTCATTTGGTCATGTATTTACTAAATTGTAAGTGAACTTCACTACGCTTTTATCTAAGAATGAAACAATTGGTTTTCATTTGTCCTATTCCTACATAACATGCCATATAACTGCTATATAACATGCGCTCTTCCGATTTAATAATCAACCGAAGTAAAATATAGCAGTGTAGTCTAATTGAAAGCATTGTATCAGCAGTAGGCTTACTCTAATTTACAACTGCGTTTTGTAAATTAACATCAGATAAAGTAGAATGCTAGACTATCATTTGTTGTAATTTGGACGTTGTATTTAGACATATATAACCACAGAATTAAATATTTTGTTTATCTGCTTCAGTTTGCTAGAAGTGTGATTCATACGAAATGGACGGCACATTGAGGAACCTATTAGGTGGGCAAAAAGGAATTCCTAATACCTTACAGAGATAGGAAAAAAAGTCGTGCGTCGCTTGCGGATTAATGTGAGTTCCAGCAAAGTGCTTCGATTGCCAAAATTCCTTCAGATTCGAAGAATTCAGATCATTGCCCACAAGTTTTCTCCATAATGTTGGCCCTTCCGATCATTATTAAAGAAAGTAGGCCTAGCAGGCGTACGAAAATTAGTTCACTTGATGATCCTCTCCTCGGCATTGCTCACTGTATAGTGCATACATTGAATCGAAGCCACACATCGATGTGTGTTTTGGTGTGTGCGACGTGATATCACAGCACGCACGCATCTCTCACTGGCTCTACTGTCCTCTGCTGACAGCTTATTGTTTGCCATTTCCAATAGCAAGCGATACACGAATTATCCATTCGAGAAGGACCAAGTTGTCTAATCCTGTGATGTGCCATTTCGATATTAAGGTTGCATACAATTCTTCCTTTCTAGGAAACCGAAGCGCGCGCAGATGAATCTAATTCTGTGTATTTAACAATTTCTTGATTTATTATAAAAATGCGTTTTAGTTCTGTAATTACTAAAAAAGGGCAATGAAAAGGAATATTTGTTGCTCGCTTACAAATATTTTCAAATTCATGCAATATCAGCTGATTTTCACTGGCTTCGTTGCACACAAAGTAAAAACACGCCTATTTCCTATCTAGCCCTTTTATTAAATATCTTTGATGGGTACATGCGCAACAAATTCTTGTGAATGGACACATATAGCGAGAAATTATTTAAAGCTGTTAAAGAAGTCACAATTTCAAAATCCTTGCAGTCCCTTAGTGTAGTATTCAAAAAGATTCGTAGCATCTTTAGATATTAATACTTGTAGACTTGAATAATCAAGAAATAACTTACCTTCAAGTTCTCCTCAATAGCGACTGGATCATCTGGAAGTGGATATCCTCCAATTTTATCGATAGCAGAAGCGTAGAAGAACATCATTCGCGATGATCGACAAGCAAAAAAAAACGATTGGATGAAAGTGTCGAATGTTTGATTTCTTCCACAAGTTCCTCGAAATTGAAGCATTTTTCCATTAAAGGGGAAATGAAGCACTTTTGCATGTTATCATCAAATCACCAGTTTAATCCTCCTGCATTGAAAATCAAAAACGCAAGTTTAATCCGATGCCTGTGAGGTGAGATGTGTCATTTACCGCCAGAGTCGCTATTGTCTAGCATTAGCCAATCAAATCGCGAACAGCGCTTGACGTAGTTGTGCCAGCCCCAGTGTTGCTCTCTCACTTTTCCCAATACCTGCTGTGCAGTCAATGTGCAACTCGATTCACCGGCTGAACATTCATGATGAGCGATAGAGAAGAATATGAAAGAATTACTGAAAGTGAGATATCTCAAAATGCGATGCCGTACTTGTTTGAGCCGGTCAGACCCTTGTCTATTGATAGTTTTGAGGCAATCGAACGAAATGAACAGAGGGAGTACCATTGTCAGTGTCAGAAATGTAAAATGTAGATTTTCTTTTACTGGCAATCATAATCCTTCTCTTTAGCGATTTTGCCAAATGCCAAATGTCATATTGATGATTGATCTGGGGATAATTGGACTTCATGAATTTGATTACAGACGGACTGCGGTCAGTAGCAAGAACAGTCACTGACAAACCGCAGATAACATCATTCAAGCAGGATTGCAAGCCTACTTTTTCCATGCCAACACTGGAAGTCGACTCATGACCCAACTGAACTACTCGACCACTGACGATATATTTAGTATCGTATTCCATCAAAGTATAAGTAGAATATTTGGCTGAAAATCCCGGTGAATCACACCTAGCGTCTCTTGCTAATCAAACTTCTGATTTGTTCTTCAACTCTTCGTGGAAATGCTTTCGCTGAAGAGACCATGCGCTAAAAACCACTGGTGAAGTAAAATGGCGCTGAATTTTGTAGAAAGTAGAATTCGATATAGTTGCCAAATCCATTGTTTCAGAAATGGATTCCAAAAATGAATATGTTCCACCATAAAGTACTATGGAAACAGCCAATTCGAAATCTCCAGACCCACTTCGAAATCGATGTCGACTAACAGAAGATTGCGAATTCCAAGTATAGTGGCATCCACTCAAGCATTCTATCTGAACACATAACATTCCGCCGACAATGTTGCTATGACTGGATCGGGAGACGACAGGCGATCCACATAAGGGACAGAATTTCAACAGAGTTTCAATACTATCCATCGAAACGACGAAATATCTTGGCTTACGTCGATCAGCTGTCGTGACAGAGTTTTCGTCTATAGAATCATCATCTTCTACAATATCGATGTTTGGTTCAGAATCGGAGGGGAAGAATACGTCGTCGGTCGACTGCTCAGATGAAGTCGAGCTAGATTCAAACTCGACCTCATCGCAATGTGTGTCAGTTTGAACACAAACAGATCTGGTAACAGTCTGAGAACTGCATTGTATCCAGGCATCACTAGTGTGACGATTAGTCTGCATCTTCTTGTCACACATCGACGGTCTGACATCAGCAGAAGTCGGTGGTCGAGCATTCTTGCGTAGAAATATCAATAGAAGAGTTTAGAATACACTGCAACTCATTTTCAGCATCAGCTGTTTCACTTTGAGCAACATAACTCGAGATACGTCGCTTAGAATCTGTCGAAATGTCCGATACAGCAGCACTCCGCTTCTCTCCTCGAAGAAACTAAGATTGCACCCTTCTTTAATCGTCGACGACTTGTGTGTCCTTAACCCATTATTTTCGAGTACATATCTGTCTCAAAGTCCTCATCACGGAAATGAGCGGAACACTCAACGGCGTTGCGTGATGGAGTCCAGATTTTCTACTCAATTTTAAAATCCATGAACGTCACATACTTGGGTCAGATGGAAATCGGTGATGAGATATAGGTCTGCTTTGTTCCTGACATTCTCCATTCACATTGTGACACCCATAAGCACTGCACTGCGGCATGGTTGCTCAGTCAGAAGCAGAGCTGGAAAAATTCCACTGAAATTTTTTAATTCCAATTCCAATTCCGGAGCAGAAATTTCAATTCCAATTCCAATTCCAATTCCAGTCGAAACAGTTCAATTCAATTCCAATTCCAATTCCATAATAAGATTCAATTCCGATAATTGCATGTCGCGTATAGTGTCTTATGTTAATGTATCTAACGTTTGTTCGTTCCAATCTAGCCCATGTGCCCTTATCCTATCCTCTTTGTTCCTGTGTGCCGTTCCCTGCGTCGTTCCTATGTGCGTTTTTATGTTCATAGTTCATATTTCTTGTGTAAATGTATATATGTAACCGGTCAGCCTACGACATTTTCGTTTCGTAAACTACGTCGTCGTTTCGAGATTATCTCGTGAAAAAAGAAAAGAAAGTTAACGGTCAGCAAAGAATCAAACGCTGAGAGAGAGAGAGAGAGATGAGATGCGAATAAATCTATTAAAAAACTGACAGAAGAAAGAAATTCAGTATGCGAATAACGTGACTGTTGATGAAAGAAAAACGACGATAAAAATGATATCATGAAGTCTGATTAATGGTCCATGGTAAAAAAGGAGATTAAAAATTCCGTGATAAGAACGAAATGTAGTCGGGTCGAAAGCTAACGAGCAAGGATTACAGGAAACTCTTTAAATTTTCAAAAGAACGTGGCTTTATCGTCAAGTCTCAAAAATTTGTATAAATTAGAATAGCAGTTAGAAGAACTCCGGGCTCTCGCGGTGTAACGTAACTACAGAAGTAACAACAACAACTGCTGGACTTCTTCTAACAGCTACTGAAGATGTCGTATGTGTTGTTGTTGTGTCAATTTCTCATCGTTTCTAATTTATACAAATCTTTGAGACTTGACGATAAATCCACTTTCTTTTGAAAATTGAAAGAGTTTCCTTTAATCTCTGCTCGTTAGCTTTCGACCCGACTACATTTCGTTCTTGTCACGGAATTTTTAGTCTCATTTTTTTTTAACATGGACCATTAATCAGTTTTCATGATATCATTTTTATTCGAAAAAACATGAGAAAGTTTGACAAAAACTTGACATGGAATATCTCGTTTACGAAACGAAAATGGCGTAGGCTGACCGGTTACATATATACATGTACACAAGAAATATGAGCTGTTAACATGAAAACGCACATAAGAACGACGCAGGGAACGGCACACAGGAAGAGCGAGGATAAGATAAGGGCACATGGGTTAGATTGAAACGAACAGATAGATAAATGTTAGAAGACAAACGTCAGATACATTAACATAAGACTCTATACGCGACATGCAATTATCGGAATTGAATCTTATTATGGAATTGGAATTGGAATTGGAATTGAATTGAACTGTTTCGACTGGAATTGGAATTAAAAAATTTCAGTGGAATTTTTCCAGCTCTGTCGGGAGGTATTGAATTAAATATTTCCATCCAATCAGGACTTTCAGATACTTCACTTGCAAAAAATCTGTAAAGGCGAGTGAAAAAATCAGTGACTGCGAAAGCAGTAGAAGCTTAGTTATTCTTGTAGTAAGCTCTGAATATTATCTAGATTTCTTGATCCAGATCCGACAGAATTTGCAATTGTCCAAGTTGATTTTTTCTTCTTCAGTTTTGATGACCACGCCGCTTTTGCATTCTGCATTTCTTACTTTATCTTTATTTTATGATGCTTATATAACTCAAAATCACGAGCACGAAACGCATTATGGCGGCGATTTATCAAACATTTCAATATTGGAGTCATCCACGGCTTGTCTGCTTTCGACATCTCGACATACTTGTATGGGATAACAGACAAAGCATTGTTGATGATTTCGTAGAATAATTCACATTTTACTTGTAGGGGTTCATGAAGACGATAGAAATACGACCAGTTAATCCCGATGAGACTGTTGATGAATCTGCGGATATAATTCTCTCTAAAATCATATACTTTCTGAACAGAAGAAGAATAAAATTTCATGGCAAGTTGATACAAAAAAACAGTGAAGTGGTCAGCAGAACCAAAATTAGGGCCGATAATGCCAGTAGTGAGTCCGTGACAAAACAAAGCGCAAAATGTGCAACGATGAGTCATCATGCTGACTCAGCCCCCCCTCTGGAAGGAAGGAGGTGAGGGAGAGGGCCAAGGATGTACTGAAAGGGATGGGTCCGACCGGAGGAAAGCGTTACCTCCCCCCTCTGGAAGGAAGGAAGGAAGGAGGAACTCTCCAGCAAGGGTAGGAATCTCCCAAAAACGACAGAGTTAGAAAAAGGTTGGGTTTTGGACGTTTTGGGATGAAAAAGGCCGTACTTCGGGCATGAAGGAGTGCTCGGATGGGAAAACTGAGGGCAGATTCGGATTCTACGTGAAATTTTGGGTTAGAGAGGTTGTTTCCAGTTCAGTCGGAGAGAAAAAGTGCTGACCCCCTCCCCTCTGGACGAGACTTCCAACTTTGGTTCTAGAGATCGTAGAAAGTCGTGTGATAGCGCGTTTGAAAGCCAAGAGTGAGAAAATGCAGTGGAAAGCATCACATATCCAGGTTTTCCTGGGTTTAGAGAGGAAAATGGATTGAAAATGGCAGGAATCTCCAGAAAACGACAGAGTTAGAAAAAGGTGGGTTTTGGACGTTTTGGGATGAGTTAGGCCGTATTTCGGCATGAAAGAGGGCTCGGATGAACAAACGGAGGGCAGATTCGGATTCTACGTGAAAATTTGGGTTAGAAATTCTACATGAGACCGACTACTATTTCCCATGGATTTTTTTCGTGAGTGGACCTCTGCAAAAGATATTGAATCTTAAATCACGTTTCTTTCTACCTATTGCAAAATTTTCAGAAGTAAAAGGAGGCGGTGCCTTCCCTTTGAGAGCTCAAGTGTCCATGAAAGTATCAAAGCAGATTAAGAAATATCCACATTGGCACAGGAAAGAATTTATTATTACCCTACTTCCCATTGATCGCATGCATGAGCGCTTTGTGCCTTTTGAATCTGATACTGTTGATGACTTGATCAAACAGGGAAATGAAATAAATGGATTATCTATGTCCATCACTCGAGCACACAATAAAGCAAGGATTGCTTTCCAATATGATTATGAGCATTCACACATTGGATTTGTTCACATCAACTCTGAATTTCGCGATTTGCTCTCTTTGAATACAGACGTCTTATGGTCACACAATGAATGGGGGAATGTGAAAATAACATCTGAACAGCAATCCGATTGTCGAATGGTCCTTTATTTCAAACGCACAGACCCTGTTTTACGTCCCAGTCTTACATGGAAGCCAAATGAAAAGTTACCGATAACTCCAAAGCATTATGGCAATGGCTATGATGTTTGTACATACTTGAACAAGGGTGTATCAAATCTACACTCATATCATTTTGACTATGATCCTAAAGAAAATACATTCTGTATCAGTGTACATGGTAAAACGGTCCTTCACATTTCAAAAGAGTTGACAAAGATTTTAGGATTCAAATGGGACATATTCTGCGACGAGAAGTACTGTGGCTCAACATCCTTGCTCGATATGAATATCAATCACTTTTACATTTACACTAACTTTATCCATTCAACACAAGTTGGTGATCAAATGATTCCCCTTTTAAGATATATGCCTATTGACAGTGGCGACTTTGGTGTGACCATGCACAGGGAGTTCCTGAACAAGGTATACATTCCAGTCAATGTATCACGATTATCCCATTGCAAATTTGGTATCTATGATGATAGTGGTAATCCTATTCAATTCATTGGTGGTCGTACTGTCTTAACACTTCATTTTCGTCACATAACATTAAATCACTAATGTTGCGTGTGGGGCAGTCAATGTCTTTTCTTTCTTGATTAGGTGGCCGTTAAGGCCGTGGTCTCATAAAGACCGTTTGAGGCATTCTCTGGTCTCATCAAGGCTTTTCACTCCTGATGTCAGCCTCGTTTAAGAAAGGCTCACTCTCAACCGTTTGTAGAGTGAGGTGCTTGCAGCCATCAATCATTTGTCTATCTTCCTCTTCCTCTTTTGTTGAAATTTTCTCTCAACTTCCTTCTTCGTAGGAGTTGAGCTAGCAAGAGGTGTAAATGTTTCCTCTATGTCGGACATGACTATGATAGTAAAATGCAAGATACTCTTCTTTATATATGAGAATGATGCAATGTGATTGATAAATGGCTGTCGTCCAGTGAGAGAGCGTGAAGCAGGGAGAGAGAATCCATATAAGAGCGGTGGAATGACCATTACCGCATAATATCATTAAAATGAATACGCCACCGAATACCTATGCCCTACTCATGCCCAATGCTCCACGCAAGAGGCAAGTGAAAACTATTTACGATGGCGAGGTCGAGCCGCTACAGTTGGATGAGGAAACCATCATCATCATTTCCGACGATGAAATAGTTAGCAATGAAGAGGACAGTACTGATACAATCAGGGCTGCCTTCCTGAGTGTGTCTCCAAAGGACGTTATGATGGAGGGGTGCGTTGAGAGTCTCCGGAGCTGGCTAGACCTCTTCTCTCCTTCTAGTCAGCCCCGCAATGAAGAAGAGTTTGACTTGGTAGACGTAGTGTACCGTCTTACTACAAAGCGTATTGGTTTTATTTCTTTTTAATAAATGTGTATCATGACAGTGTTGTTTTTCCTTCAGATAAACTACATGGCTTCGAAATGATCATCGAGTAAGCATATAGTCGATTGGGAGCTATTGTTAGAATAAGATATCCTATCATCTAGACACTTAACATAGTTACTAGAAATCATTCAACATATGAAAAAATGATTTTAGGTGAATCAATTGAAGCAGCGTTCTCTGAGAATGAGCCATGAGTTCTGCTTGTCTCTATCATTGAGGCTAAATGATGAAGGGATGAAATGGGAGGTCACTCTTGCACCACACGTATACAAAATCATTTTCTATCTTCTCTAATGGTGCGATCCCTTTTGATGGAAAAGTAGACCGATAATAAATGTGTTAACTAACCCCATATCTAAATTCCTCCATTTATTTCTATTTCTAGATAAATACATTGCAAAACAAAGACTTGTAGTATGTAGGTTTATTTATGATTGAATCACATATACTTTATAGCAAGGAAAAGTCAAGCGGAATAACCTTTAAGTCATTGTAGACTTTGTAGCACCTTGGTCGTTTTGGGGCATCGGGCGCTCTTCTCACGCGCGTTGTTTTTGGTGTAAAATCACCATTACTCCACACAACTTGCACAATCTTGCCTTTATCACAAGTCCACTTCAGATCGCACTCTTCATCCCACTCGTCAACCACTTCAAAGATTTTGTTGAAGATCTCTAAGGCGGGAGATGTACCTTCCATCATGAGACAGATGAGAATGAGAAGTGTTTCAATTTTCTGACTTTTATATGTCTTTCAACAATGAATTCCTCAACAACCAATCAGAATGATTCTAATTTAGATGAGGAATACATTATCACTTTATCAGCCTGTGTCGCAGTAAAAACTTTTGTACAGCATGATAAACTTTCTGACTACACTAACAAGAGCTTGTTCACTAGCGAAGACAGAAATGAGCTTGTGGTTGCGTGTGGCGCATGAATACCCCTTCCAATTCATTCCATTTCATCATTTATTCTTCCCCTCTGCATTCCATATCCGAAGATATGTCGCGGGCTTGGGACCGCTTTAGCTGCATTAGAGGGTAGCCCTTAAGAGGGCTCATGGGGCGTTCCCGATGAAGGGTGATGAAAGAATGTGTTGTATGTATGAAAGTTGATCTTATGTTTATAAAAAAGACAATCATCTAACTTGGGCGGGACTGGCCGATCCTGCTGAGAGAGACTCATAATCTCTCTATGTCAGCAGCATCGACCTCCTCTACTACCATCCGACTGTCAGAGGGCGGTATATACCCCCACTCTGTTGAATCGGTATCATCATCGGCAGCTGATGAACCAATTCGAGCAAGATTGTTCCACAATCTCTCTCACTCTTCCATCTGCGAAAACTCTTTAAATAAATTTCCCGGATTTAACAGAAGCTTGTCAGGAGAGCTGACTAGCGTGTTTGGTGTCTGCATGATGGAGTATAAAATGAAAATGAAATAGAGGCAATGGTTTATATACCCAGTGAGTACAAAGCCATGATTCAGACCTTCCTTATTTGGCCATGCGCTTGACATGAGAACAGTTTCTTTTACCAACTATGGACATCGGCAGTCACCGTGCTTTCCGTCACCAACTCCCAACACAAAGACTGGTTACCCTATGACGCGAAAAGGTTTGACGTCAATGCCTGCAGTAACCCTCTCATTTTTACCAAGTTACAATGACAAACGATAGACGTTGCCAACCCTGAGTTACTGAGGCTAGACGAGATTTCACAAAGGTCTGATAGCAAGCCAGCAACCCTTTAGGTGTTAAGCTCTTGAATCCGTTACAGGCATTACTCAGAGGGGATCTTATCCCAACTCCAAGGCCTCGACCCACAAATCCAACCTCGGGCGGACAGAGCGTGCGTCATGTCACTGTGTTGGTATCCGGGCCCCGATTTTGACATAAAAACCGGTGGAGCTGTTTACAAGAGGAAACATCCAAAGTCGTTGCCTTGACCAGCTAGATAACAAGCCGTAGAGAGGTATAGCAAGCCGTTATTCACAAGCGTTTTGCAATGGAGATGTTTAGAGGCCACCCATGACAAGATGGCCCATGACACACTTATCACTACGGCATCATCCGCCGTCCCGAAGGAACACCCTGTCAGTGGAATATTACAGCAAAACTCTCCGTGTCATGCTCGCTTTCAGTGAAAAGTCGCTTGTATCATGAGAAGACTGGCTCGTACACACTTATCCATGCCTTCATTCACTTCAGCAGGTCGAAAACCCCAGAAAACCTCCAAAAATAATGAATTTAAATTTTTTAGGATTTACTACTACTTAGGAAATTTTATAAGTAGTCTGTCAATATAGCTCTGATCAATAGCGATCGAATCTTTTTTGAATCAAGTCAAAAGGACTTGTAGAAGCAAATTTAGAAGCCTTTAAAGTTTTGGAGTCTTTTATGGCCTGGAGACTAAGGCCATCTCCTGGCTAACCTTTAAATTTGACGCCCTAGCTGATGTCAGCAATGAAATTTTCTAAGCAATGGAATTTGGAATTTCCGATGCTATCATCTGAGCTCCGGAGTTCACCTACCTTTGACAATCTCTCTCATCTTAATGAAGTGTCTCATTCGGTTCCCAGCTTCTAGTTTGTGGCGATCAGCTGATGACGTAATCTCAGTCATCCAAAACTTTAAACACTTCTATCTCCGGTTTTAGTGCTCCGACTGACTTCAAATTTTGACAGTCACGTTTTCTTGCTCTCACCTTTCATTTAAGCTATCCTTCGACTCTCTACGATTACCAGAAGCCGAGTTGAAAGGTTCCAAAATCTTGGAAAATGCGCAAAAATTCGATTTTAAACATCCTCTCATTTGAAAGCGAAACCTTCCACACATCTGAAAAGAAAGTATCCTAGAGAACAAAGTGCGGTCTTGCCCCTAAAAGAAACCCGAGCTCTTCATTCACTTCCATTCCTGAGTGAGTCATCACCAAAGTAGGCCACAATTTAACATTTTCACGAAAAAATCCCGTGTTGAGACCCAGTGTGAAGAAAATTTTCGACTTTTTCTCTCCGATTTACTTGAAATTCACCCTCTAGATGCAGAATTGTACGCTGATTCGAAATCTGGTCTCAGTTTTCTCATACGATGCTTCGTTCACCCGCTAGCGCTATTTTCGTGAAAATTCTAACTTTTCGGTGATGGTCAAAAATCTTAAAGTCACTCTCATACCACAACGAACGAACGTAGAGACACGCCGTTTCGTCCTCTGAATTTGTCTTACTCTTAGCTTTCAAACGCGCTATCACACGAATTTCTACCATCTCTAGAACCAAAGTTGGAAGTCTCGTCCAGAGGGGGGTCAGCACTTTTTCTCTCCGATTGAGCTGTAAACAACCTCTCTAACCCACAATTTCACGTAGAATCCGAATCTGCCCTCAGTTTTCCCATCCGAGCACTCCTTCATGCCGAAATACGGCCTCTCACATCCCAAAACGTCTGTAGTGATCATGTGTATCAACATTGTAACTGTGTAAACGTATTTTTGATGTCGTTAAATTCACTCTCCTTTCAAGTTTCTGTATTGATGATTATCTCATTTTCTTTGGTTTTGGTGACTCATAAATCACTGGTAAAAGATGTACATTTTAGAGAGACATCGCTCTCGCGTCGCAATGCATTTCCTTCTCGCCAAAACATTTCTTTGTGGCGAGCGGCCTATGATATTGAATCTTGTTTGCCTCCAAAGGCTTGTGCACGTTCGCGCGCGCGATTATAAAAAAGTAATCCGCGAGCAAAAGACACACACCACGCGCTCGCATCCGATCTTAGATATTATACGGCTGATTACAATTTGGCTGATTTTCAGTACTTAGATTGGGTGCTAAGATATTACGAACGAAGTAACGAACCGTGCAAAGATAGACGATAACTCTATAAAGATAAGACAGAACTTTACATTGGTGAGCCCGACTCCGAACATATGGATCCTACTACCAACGGGCCAACCACTAACGCAGTCAGCGTTAAAGCTCCGACCTTCCTACCTTCAAATCCATCGGCATGGTTCGTTATCCTTGAGGCTCAGTTCGCCTTAGCCAACATAACTGTGTCTTCCACGAAGTTTTTCCATGCATTGAGCGCCCTGCCAGTCGAAGTTGTCGGTCAATGCTCGTCCTCTGACATTTCTTCGAAAGACTACGACACACTTAAAGCCACAATCTTGGCCTTCCACGAAGCTTCGAAACCTGAAATTTTCGACAAATTCCTACGTGAGAAACCGTTGACCGGCAAGCCTTCCCACTACCTATCGGAAATGCAAGTACTCGCATCCAAAGCCGGCGTCGCAGACGACCTACTCCGCCACAAATTCCAGCAAGCCCTTCCACCCAACATCGCTCCAATTATTGCGACTCAGAAGTCAACACCACTGGCAGATTTGGGTAAGTTGGCTGACGAATTGTGTAGCTTTAGTATGAACAGCAATACGGCCATTGTTAACCGGGTTCATAGCCAGAGGGAATTTCATACCTCCTCTCAGGTCGGCAAAGACCTCCTCCCCTTTTCTAAGGATCAGCGCCCTAAAGTCTGCCGAGCTCACATATTTTTACTGATAAAGCCCGCACTTGTCGTAGTTGGTGCAGATGGCCCAACAAATCTAACTGTAACGTTACCCGTTCTGCTAGAAATACCCCTAGATCCTCTCCTCGTTCTTCGAGAGATAGTTCTCCCGCCCGGTCAAACTAGATAGGGCGGCTGTCTGTGCGGCAAACAGCCCTGCCCCTACTAAGTGTTTTTCCGCCGCTTTCATTATCGGTAGTAGAACTATAAATTTTTTGATAGACAGTGGAGCTGCCGTGTCAGTTTTACCTGTTTCACATGTGCGACTTTTTAACCTTACGGTTCACCCGTCTCATTTGTCCCTCAACTCGGTTGACGGCACTCCATTACAGGTGCACGGCGAGTGCTTTATTAACATTCAGTCCAAGAAGCTTAGACGTTCCTTCCATTGGATTTTTATAATCGCTAACGTTCGTGAACCCCTTTTAGGCGCGGATTTTTTATATCATTTTTCATTGTTAGTTGATTGCCGTAATACGCGTCTCATTGACAGTACAACTAACTTATTTTCTGTCTGTTCGATTTCTAACGAGAATAGTCCTTCCCTGTCACTAGTATCGCCTATAGTACATGAACCCCGTATTTCACATTTACTAAAACAGTTTCCCTCCTTATATGACAACTCAACCCGTACTGATTTACAACCCGTTGTTAAGACTCAGCATGTCATAGAAACTACTACTGACCTATCTGTCTTCGCGAAAGCTAGACCGCTAAACGGCGAAAAGTTCGCCGCCGCTAAGTCTGAATTCAACTGCCTTTTGCAGCAGGGAATTATTCGCCCCTCCAAAAGCCCATGGGCATCACCGCTACATCTTGTAGCCAAAGCCGACGGCTCTTGGAGACCGTGTGGCGATTTCCGCCGTCTGAATTCCATAACTAGACCAGACAGATATCCGATTCCCCATATAAACTCGTTGAAGGCTAAACTATTCGGTAGTTCTGTTTTCTCAAAACTAGACCTAGTTAGGGCCTATCACCAAATTCCGATGTCATCCAAAGACATTGAAAAGACAGCCATTATAACCCTTTTTGGGTTATACGAGTATTTGTATATGCCATTTGGCCTGCGTAACGCAGCGCAAACGTTTCAACGAATGATTGATTCTACTTTCCGTGAAATGCCTTTCGTATTTGCCTATCTTGACGATATACTTGTATTTTCTCGTACCGAAGATGAACACATTGCCCATCTCTCTCAGATCTTCCAGAAACTCAGTGAATCAGGTCTAAAAATTTCTGCAAATAAATGCGAATTCATGACCAACGAAATTGAATTCCTTGGCCACCGCATTTGCAAAGATGGCACCCAACCTAAACCACAAAAAGTGCAGGCTATCCTGGACTTTACCAAGCCTGTCGATTATGCTTCTCTCCGCAGATTTATGGGCATGATCGGTTATTACCGATATTTTATTCCCTATTTCTCAGCTATTTGTCATCCACTTTATACCTTGCTTGGTTCAACTAACCAACGTAACCACAAACTTAATTGGAACCCGAAAGCAGAAGATGCTTTTCGTAAAATAAAAGAAGCCTTATCTGAAAGCGAAACATTATATCACCCTGACCCTGATACTACTGATTTCACATTAGTCACAGATGCTTCGAGTACCGCTGTTGGTGGCGCACTCCATCAAACTGTGAATAATGAAACGAGGCCTATCTCATTTTATTCTAAAAAACTCACAAAACCTCAGACATCCTATTCCGCTTTTGACCGTGAGTTACTTGCCGCTTATCAATCTGTTTTACATTTTAGACATTTGATAGAAGGTAAACAAGTGCACTTACTATTTGACCACAAACCGCTTGTGTCAGCATTTTATTCTCCTAATGAAGCAAAGTCTGATAGACAGAGACGACAGCTGCTTCTTATTTCAGAATTTGTCTCCTCCATGACACATATTCGAGGAAAAGACAATATAGTAGCTGACGCTTTGTCTAGAAGCTTAAACTCTGTTTCAATTGACCATCCCGATCTAAACGAAATAGCCAACGCCCAAAATAACTGTGATGATGTTCAAAAATTCAAGGACAAACTTCATGTTTTTCGCCTATTTGACAACACTCCTATTTTCTGTAATACTGATTTATCGACACCTCGTCCATTCGTTCCTCCCACTTATCGCTCAGCAGTATTCAATGCGTTGCATAATTTGTCTCATCCAAGAGTTAAGTCTTCAATTTCCCTTATCTCATCTCGTTATTTCTGGCCCGATATGGGCCGCGACATTAAATCATTGGTCAAGCATTGTAGTAATTGTCAAGCGGCGAAAGTAACTCGACACCATCGGCCAATATATCAGCAGTCTAATTATCCGAATTTTGATAGATTTCAAACCGTCCACGTCGACATTGTCGGTCCCTTAACCCCATCACATACTATAGATTCGCCCTTTACATCTCCTGCTCGTTATCTCGTAACATTCATTGACCGTGCCACCCGTTGGTTCGAATGCTGTCCCGTAGCTGACATAACTGCAGAAACAGTGGCACGTGCATTCCTGGCATCGTGGGTCAGTAGATTTGGCGTCCCATTGTTCTTAGTTACGGACCAAGGCCGCCAATTCGAAAGTACACTTTTTGCCGAACTATCGAAGGTTATCGGTTTTCACCGCCTCCGTACATCACCCTACCATCCCCAAAGCAACGGAATGCTGGAACGGTTCCACCGTACCCTTAAAAGCGCCCTAATCGCCAGGAAGCAGGAATGGTTAATAAGCTTACTTGTAGTCGAATTATCTCTGCGTTCTATTCCTAACGACAGTGGTTTCTCGCCTTTCACCGCGGTCACCGGTTCTCCCATCCTCGCTCCCCACATGTGCTTTAACAACGTAAGATAGGACACGGAAGCTCATTCTGACTTCATCAAAAAATTCGCAACTTGTGTAGAATCTACTGATTTCTCCTCCCTCGCTCTCGGTAGACATCATGCTCATAACAAAAACCCCACCGAGTTCAACATAAAAGTAGACGATTTTGTTTGGGTGCGAGTCGATAGGGTTAGGCGTCCACTTGAAGCTCCTTATGAAGGACCTTTCCCAGTGTTAGCCATAGGCCCTAGTACGGTCAAGGTGAAACATCCGTCTGGCAGAACCTCAGTTATTTCGAAAGAAAGGTTAAAACCGGCTAACATTGTTGTTCCTACTAAATCTAATTTTCACAGGCCAACTCATTCCAGAAACACGCCTACCGGTGCGACCTCTGCTACAGATGAATCACCTCCTGATCCGGATCAACCTAGTCCTACGAAATGCAGTTCAAAGAATGCGAAGCAAAGCCCGAATCCGCAAAATACCAGCATCCCGGAGCCTCCCACTGTAGACAAGTCAACTCTCAAGCGATCTACTCGTACAAACTGTCCTCGTAACAAGAAGAAAGTGACATTCCACATCCCACCTTACTCACTCCGATCGCAGACAAGCAGAATACTTGACAGCTAAAACTTTCCGCTGACTCCATCACTTGCATGGGGCTACTGTAGTGATCATGTGTATCAACATTGTAACTGTGTAAACGTATTTTTGATGTCGTTAAATTCACTCTCCTTTCAAGTTTCTGTATTGATGATTATCTCATTTTCTTTGGTTTTGGTGACTCATAAATCACTGGTAAAAGATGTACATTTTAGAGAGACATCGCTCTCGCGTCGCAATGCATTTCCTTCTCGCCAAAACATTTCTTTGTGGCGAGCGGCCTATGATATTGAATCTTGTTTGCCTCCAAAGGCTTGTGCACGTTCGCGCGCGCGATTATAAAAAAGTAATCCGCGAGCAAAAGACACACACCACGCGCTCGCATCCGATCTTAGATATTATACGGCTGATTACAATTTGGCTGATTTTCAGTACTTAGATTGGGTGCTAAGATATTACGAACGAAGTAGCGAACCGTGCAAAGATAGACGATAACTCTATAAAGATAAGACAGAACTTTACACGTCCAAAACCCACCTTTTCTAACTCTGTCGTTTTTCGGAGATTCCTGCCATTTTCAAGCCATTTTCCTCTCTAAACCAAGGAGAACCTGGACATTTGATGCTTTCCACTGCATTATTCTCACTCTTGGCTTTCAAACGCGCTATCACACGACTTTCTACGATCTCTAGAACCAAAGTTGGAAGTCTCGTCCAGAGGGGAGGGGGTCAGCACTTTTTCTCTCCGATTGAACTGGAAACAACCTCTCTAACCCAAAATTTCACGTAGAATCCGAATCTGCCCTCAGTTTTCCCATCCGAGCACTCCTTCATGCCCGAAATACGGCCTCTCTCATCCCAAAACGTCCAAAACCCACCTTTTCTAACTCTGTCGTTCCTAGAGTCCTACCCTTGCTGCTCCTCCTTCCTTCCTTCCAGAGGGGGGAGGTAACGCTTTCCTCCGCTCGGACCCATCCCTCCTAGCACATCCTTGGCGACTTCCTTCCAGAGGTGGGGGGCTGAGTCAGCATGATGACTCATCGTTGCTCATTTTGGCCCTGATTTTGTCACGGGCTCACTACTAATGCCATTTGAATAATATTGTGTCACACTACTATTATTCTAGTAGATATTTTCCATAATCGAGTCTTTCCTGGTTGGTGTATTTACTATCTGGTCTAATCCAAAAGTATTCTACACTGTGTTTCTCTTGAACTTATTTAGATCACCAACCATAAGGAGTCTTCCTTTAACAAGTTTATTCAATACTTTGTCACAATAAGCGAGAAAATATGCATTTATCGAATCATAGTTAGAGGACTTCAAATTAGGAGGGACGTATAGAGCACTTTGGTACAGAGTAATCACTATTAGTTGCATGCTCTCAAATTGTCGATGGAGGCTGTGGAATGTCTTGATTTCGCAGCAATTCAAATCGTTTCTTACGTATGCACAAACGCTGCCGCTACGTCAACCGTCTTTACGATCGCACCGAAAGGGTCGACTAGTGCGGTAGGCTATATGTTCATGTATTTCCACATCGGAGATGTTCGAGTTGAGCCATGGTTCACAAAATAACAATATACACGGCTTAGAGTTGCAAGCAAATAGTGATATCTCATCGAGTTTCCGACATATTGATTGAATATTGGCCAAAAAATACTTGGAAGGGAAGAGGTTTGCTTTAAAAACCGCTGCGGAAATGAGACAACTCGCTCCTCAAATTTACTTTGCCTCTATTAATGATAGCATCATCCCCTTCTCTTTTCTCTGCTTTAATTCGTCTCTCAATTTTTTGGCTTCACATTGCTGCAGAGGAGTCAGGTCTGAGCTGATGAATACATGACGGAATTCGATCATTTTTCGTAATTCTTTGCTCTTTCGCAATGTTTCTGTCTTCTCATAGCTTTCGCATGTGACTTTGAGAAGTCTTGAGCCGCTTTCACGAGGTCTCCCCATTCGCAAGATGTTCGTTATTGGTGAATCTTTGATGACCAGCTCTATATAATGCCTTTGAGTTTGTCTGAATCATGTTTCTTTCTTTCATCAAGAGAGCCATGCCCTTGATCTGAAATCCCAGACACGACAAGGTTCGCCATTAGTCTTTGTCGACTTTCAAGTTCATCGAATAAGTGAGTGGGTAAATCAGTCGAGACAAAGTCGATTAATTTCTTCAAGCTATTAATTTGATTTTCTTGTTTGTTCTGTCTTTCTTCTATTGCGTCGATTCTTGTCGTTAGAACGATAGTTGAGCGTTGATTTTTGCAAGTTCTGACAAAGTTTCGTTATTATTTTCAAGGATAGGTTGCCTGATATCGTTATTGCGATACGGAATACAGAAGGTGCACACCTACACTTCTACCTTCATCAATTATCATCAAAGCTAACTTTCTATCGATTAAGTAATGTATTTTAATTTTTTGTCAGACAGTTTTGAATTGCTCGATATTTGTCTACTAACGAAACGATGAGGTGACTATCGCATTGAAAATCAATAGGCCTATGATAAGATAATGTAATTAGAGCTATAAATTTCCAAGTATAGCTCTTGTTCCTCTCCGAATTATGCTGCGAGTCAAAGATAGCAAGCAAAAATGCGCAGGCATTTTTCTTTTTTGAAGCAACTTGGGACTATATATTTAGTAACCATTGTTCTCATATGTTTTTTTTTGTTTAAATTATTGGAATATGCCAACAATCAATTAACTTAAGTCTGCATCTCAAATGAAATTAGAAAATGTGATTTCAACATAATGAATTTAAGTTTTGAATTGATCAAACCTCCTATCTTTTATCATCCCCTAAATTTATCTATGCAAAAGTTTCGAAGCAACTTCCACCTAATAATCTTTAGGGTTCTGTACATTGATGAAATAGGAGCCATGATATCGAGATATGTGCAAATAGTGAAAGAAAAACTGAAACACTTCTGAGACTAGCAAAATGAATGGCTTACATTTATAGGCAAAATTCATATATTGAGTTCTCCAAACGATAGACAATGGAATAACACGAATCCTCAAGTTTAAGGAATGGAAGCTGTTCGATGTATGCAGTGTGATTCGAATTACCATACGATGCATCCTTCATCAGAAAGAAACAAATGTAAAGAAAGAAATGGATGACGAAATCAGAGTGTGACAAAGTGTAGCAAAGTGAAGCAACTAGTAGATATCATCAAAAACATAGCTTTGGATATCATGAGGATCTGGAATTCTCTTCAAGCGGCATTAGAGGAAAAAATCTTGAGGCCATCAACGCCCGATTAAACGAAGTGGTGGTCGTTGGAGAAAGTTTGTCTCTTGTAGGCTACATGTTCAGCAATAGAAGTAGCTTACGGTGAAAATTAAGTCCTTTACTGATAAAGTCGATGAAGATCATCAGAAACTGATTGGAATAGCGTACTTACATGTGCGTGGGATGGATCCAAAAACTGCGTATAGAGTGGGCCAACCTACTTGGTGAAATAATATCACAAAAGAAAATGAATGGAACTTGCATCTTGTGCAAGAGCCATAGTTCCCATGATCATGTTCATGTAAATTGTTGATAACCTGGTTCGTTTCAATTTAAAGACTGCCATACAGCTATGCACGTAGATAAACAAGCTATACATGTAGATTCAAGCAATGTTAGAATGTCTCATTGAATCAACAAAACTTGAACAGAGAAAAATGTCACAAGGAAAAAATGCAAATTGAATGTGCCGATGAACAAAATGAAAGCTTCGATCTTCATTCACTCAACTCAAAGTGAAAGCTTGAAGCCCCCGGCAATGTTAGGTCATAGTTCATTTACTCAAGAATGCTCATAAATTCTACTGGTTGATGAAAAACAACAAAAAATGACAAGACCAAAAAGACTACTTGAATTACATAACAGGCATTGACACACACTTAAGAAAAGACTTGCATACAATGGATAGGAAGAAGCAAATCTACAATGTCAAGATTCATGAAAAGTTATAGAGATACGCAACACATTCATAGAGCATACTCGTACTTTGATTATTCAATGTCAAAACATGACTATTTCAAAATGAACTCAGTAAATGCTATACTTATTGAGATTCAGCTCAAACGATCATCATTTCATTTAAATTGTTTAAATGTGTGCATCAAATTTTGACTCGCTTTACAATATGCCTTTGGAGGAAGAGGATTTTTATGTTATATACCACTTCGTTAAACTGCATGTATACTTGGTATGTGGACGAACAGTATTCTAAAGCATGTTATATACCAAAGGAGAACTATCTACACCGAATCCTTGCTTCAGGAAAGGTTCCTAAATATTGGCGGGACACCTATTGCGTTATGGTGGTAGCAAAAATGATTCTTATATTAGACAAACTTTCTTATTCGAGTTATAAAAATGTAATTTCTTTGTATTTGTGAATTAAGATGCAAAAGCAACTTAGCACGCACTATTTTCAAAAAAGTAGAAGGCAGGTTAACACAGTGCAAGTAGGCCTACTAAATCATAGCTTTTGAATTCAAACTGTTCAACGTTTTGTGACAGCATTCGTAATTTTGAAAAGGAGTGTAAACTGCATCCCTCCCTGCTGCAATGGTCAACAAAATTGTCTCGCACATTGCACTTGGACCAAGGTTGGGCAAAGGCCTGTATTGGGTTTGGGCCAAAACTTGGGGTCAAAACCAAAAACCCAAGTCCAAGTTTAAATAAATGAATGAAATCAAGTAAACGAAGTGCATTCTTTGTATTTTGTGCTGACATAAGGATTCTTCTGTAGGCCAAAATTCCTATTGGGCCCATGAGAAGTGTATTATTAGTGGGAAACGATTTATTATTGCAATAATTGTAATTAGTAGCCTAAGTACATGTATTACGTCATAAAGTTTCCTTTTGATTTAACCTGCACTGATTTACTGACTAATTGAAGATCTTCGATTTAATTATGATTGAGCTACACATTGCTCATAGCAAAGCAATTGTTTTCATTTTATCATTCAGAAATATAAACAAACCTGATGAATATTATAGCTGCGCAGTAGGTGCATGGTAAACATATTTAGAATGCGAAATCGGAATGAATTTATTTTTGGATAAATGTCGGCTATCGCAGAAAGTTACGGGTGCAAAGATAACTGCGAAAACATAAAATATACGGAATATATAAAAATGCAATATGCACAAATGCAACAAAATACATGTAAGCTTACAGTAGATAGAATATGTATAAACTTTCACTGCGCGGTATTGTCAAGCCCAGAACGAAATAATTACAAATAATTAAATTAAATAATCAAACTAATAATTACAAATATTTCATTTTCGAAATATTCTGTGAATCCAGTGGAAATTTGATAAAATATCAGAACTTTATGCTCTTATCCTGTAGCTCTCCTAAGAGTCAAATCAAAATATTAATTTTTTGAACTTGATCTGTATATATTCAGCATTAATAGAAAACCCAAGTTTTGTATCATTTAGGCCTACCCAAGGTCGACCGAAAACCCAAGGTATAACCTTGCTTGGACCCCATGTTTGAAATAGGGTGCCTGTTATTTATGATTTAGTTAAAGCAAAGTATGCATATTTAAACACTTTGAGTTAAAGTAGGAAAGAGCCTGCATGGTCAGATGATGACATGTTAGGCCTTTATTCGATTTCTGAGCAAAATTATTTCTGCAGACATTCGTTGGCAATCCTCAGGCGCACAAAGATAAACTTACCCATGAAAATTGTGCATTTATGTTTATGCTCCTCCTAACTTTACTCGAATAATAGGAAAGGTCAACGCGTCTCAACATTCGGAATAATGAGATCTATCCATGAAAGAGAATAACACTGCATGTGTGACAAAATATTAAAATATTTTGTGTTTGATTTGAAACAATTGAAACTTTTCTAAAGCCAAGATTAAAGTCGATGTCTTTATGGATACACAGATCAAGAAGTGCAATGAATTTGCTCAGAAGTTGACAAGGAGATAAAAGGCATAGACCTTGGAGAAGCTTGTGACTGTGGTGAAGGAATTATTTGGAAATCATAGATGCTCGTTCACTTTGCCGTAATATGGGGTGCAGGATGTCTTTGAAAGTGCATATTCTGGACCCTCACATTGAACACTTCGAAGATATCTTAGGAGCATACTCCGAAGAACAAGGTGAACGATTCCGCCAGGATCTCAGTTCCGATACTTTGAGCGCCGTGTTATGGGGTTCCACAATGTTGCAAACAAGCTGAATGAATATGGGGCTGATCCGAGAGAGTGACCTTTGCCATCGCAAATCACACAAGAAAACACATTTTTAGCATCCTGCACTGTGGAATAGTTCATCAAAAATCATTCATGACATGATTTTGTTTTGTCTTAAATGACTTTTATAAGTCACAATTACATTTTATTAGGTCATTTTGTAAATTATTATTTGATATTGATGGCTAGGCCCTATATAATGGGCATGTTTACATGTCTGTCATCTGCTGTCGAAAAGCATCGACGGTTCTCTAATTATTAGGCTTATTAACATAGTCCTATAGGCCGCAAACGTTGTAGTGATTTCAAAAGCAAAGTTTAGACAGCATGATAATAATTTTCAATGTTTTCCAAAGGAAACAAAGTGGAAAGTATCGATCGCTAACCGCTAACCAAATACAAGATCACGTTGCATAGTGTTGCAATCATAACTGTTGTGATTTTGAGGTTGCTGTTTTTGTGACCATTCTAGATGCATCAAATCAGACCACTTTTGAGAAACCACTGCAGCCGGATCCCAGTGTCAAAGCAAGTGTGCTAGCATAACATTCTGTTTGACTCTTTATTGTCATTCCAATGCATCAGAAGTGGTTGAGCACGCAACTGCACAATCCAGCACATCTAAAGAAGTTGATGTATCACAATTAACATTGCCAACCTCGCGAAATCCATAAATGGTAGAGTGAATTGATAGCGCTCTATAATGTAGAACAACAATGATTCCAAAAACAAATTGTCGACTAAGAGAAACCATGATGATGAAAATTACAATCCGAGCAGCTCTATGAGTTCCATTCACCTACACTCATGATTTGAAAATAATTGTTCCTCAATGATGGTTTGAAAATTTCCCAGCATTCTTAAGTACTTTTGGTAATTTTCACGCTTAAGCAAATTTTAATTAATTAGTTAATTAAGCCCAATTTTGTGGAAAAATCATAATTGATCATGGAAACATTGCAACTATATCTCATTCTGTAGATCTCATTTATTTATAAAATGTTCACTATAGGGACTTCACTCAATTACAGCATGCACAGCATTCAGAACAAATGGAGCAATATCTCATCGCATAACGATTTAGAAAAGCAAGTGAACATTATTTTTTTTTTGTGCAATTATTACTTGACTTCAGTTGATTTGCAATGACATGAGAACATCATAACAGCAGATGTACATGACAATCCCATTTCATGAAGTTCCAAGGAAATGAATTTTGAAGGAAAATCATATTGTGTGGTTCTATATTTTTGTTTGAATACATCAGTGGTGGATCACCACTTTTTCTTTGTTTTAGTTACGTTATAATAATAATAATAATAATTCCTTTATTCAATAAAATGGAAATCAAAAAGACAATAAAGATAGACTATGCAAGATACAAATTCACAGTGGAATAACATCCTACAAAATTGACTCAAGTCCATTGTAAGTAATACTTGAATACACGGTAAAACAATATCCCCTCCTGCTCGCTAGAGCTGTAGGAACAGAAACTTGATTGTCTTTAATTGATGGAACCATAGAAATAAACTGTTTATCTGAAGTTCGCTAGAATGGAAATTGACTCAAGGTCGCGGCACATCCGAGGGAACTAAGTTGGGGCATGGATCACCAATGAGAGGCTTCGATTTACTCATGTGACTGATTCTAACCCAATGATACAGACGTTGGCAGGTGCATCTAAGTGAAAATGCGTGCGATTTATGTGCCGTTATTGTGCATTGCTTGAAGCTTAATTTCCATTCTAGAGGTTTTATTGTTGTCAATTTCTATGGATGGAACTAATGAGTGTAAGGGATTGTCAAGTGAGTTCGCTGACCAGAGTAGCTTCTTGTAGGATGACTTGTACTTATCAAAGAGATGGTTGCATCTAGCAAAGGCACACGAACAATCTGAAGAACAGGTGCACGACGAAAAGTTTGATCTGCAATATGACGGCACTTAAAATTTAAATGACCAAAGAGAGGTGCACAGTACAGAAATATACTTTCTATCATAGAATTGTAAAACTACTATAATTCGTTTGGAGATAGGACCGTTTTCAAAACTCGCAAAAAATACAACCGTCGTGAGCAACGTGCCTCAATTTGCTCAAAATGTTTTGTCCATGTTAGATCATCAGCACAAGTTACTCCAAGAAACTTGAATTCACTCTTCAAGGGAAAGGCACATCACATGAAATATTTGGAGATCTCTTTATGAAACTCACAGTGAAACACTTTGACTCATTTATCGTCAACTTATTCGCTGAGGACCAACGACGAATACAGCCATGTTCTCTTCTTAATGGCGAAGAAATGTTTGAGAAATCATCATGTCTCATCTCAGTAACTTCGCAGGCATCATCAGCGTATTGTATCAAAAATGTATCTGTGCATGCCGGCTGAAGGTCATAGCGGTAAAGCACAAAAAGATAAGGATCCAAAAGGGAACCGTGTGGTACACCACTGCTAACTGGAAGCAAGTCACATAGAGCACTTTTGAATTTGTCTCTTTGGTTTGTGCTACAAAAATAATCGTACATTGTTCCTTCTTCTCGAGAACGAAGTTAGCATAAAGTAAAAAATTCTTCAGTGGTATAGTTCTCTTCGAAATTTCTTTATTGGCAAGCTTTCGGGTGATCCACCCTTCCTCAGGCACGACAAGTTGAGAGTGAACAAGACAAGCTGGCAAACATGCACAATCACTGTTAAACACAAATTATTTAAAAACACGCCACTCTACTGACGCCAAGGTCACAATTAAGCCACGCTACTGTCTACTACACTCTATCAACAAACTTAAACGCATTAGGATACTACTGACTACAGAACAATAAAAGTAAATACATAAAACACGAAATGCTTAAGTACAGAACGAAGCAGTCACCGATAGAGAGACTTCCACACGCGGTCCACTGGAACTCCACAGTCTCGGTTGAACGTGTCGTTGCTGAGGATATGAAAACCAATAAAGAAATTTCGAAGAGAACTATACCACTGAAAAATAATCGTGCAACCAGACAATAAAGCCGGAAGGAAAGTCAAGAGCAACAAGTTTGTTAAGGAGTATGTCATACGGAATATATATGTCATGCGGAATATATATGTATATGGAATATATATGTCATATATACATGTATATGTCACATGTATATGGAATATATATG